>CM046474.1:20486480-20574695 GCA_025506415.1 Flaveria robusta
ACCATTTTTTATTTGACATAGTGTTACGTATAGTAAGTTTCTTCATTCTCGTATGTACGCTCAACATATATGTAAAACACTTAAATAGCATTTTAATAATTAAAATAACAAAAAAAAATTGAATTATGTTATTGTTTTCCGTGGTTTTCTTTGGTTTTCACATAACTATTGGTTTTTTCAAGAACTCTCCCCTATATATATATATATTTATATATATATTATATATATATATGCAAATTGGTCATTTTCATTATGAAACATTAATTATAAGGTAATATTGTGATAAAGTCGATTTCTTATTCCCCAAACATAAAAACCATAGCAATCAAATTGATCTAAAACGATATAAGGATTCTAGAAAATAAATTGGTCATTTTTCATTATGAAACATTAATTATAAGGTAATATTGTGATAAAGTCGATTTCTTATTCCCCAAATATAAAAACCATAGCAATCAAATTGATCTAAAACGATATAAGGATTCTAGAAAATTCAAATCCCACATAAAGGAGCGATTATAATTTACATCAAACAAAATCATTGAATCAAGCAAAACGAAATAAAATGTTATTTTTATTCATTAATTAATAAATCAACAAACTTATAGTTTTTCAAATAGCATAAAAGGACATAAATTATCAGGAATCTACAGATCACTTCACCACAACAAGAGCAATAGAGAAGCTTCCATCAATGTCAGCAACTGACCATTAACTCCTCTGTAAATCGATGAATAATCGATGGGTAAATCCAAACATCACCGACGATCAAACCCATGCTAGATCTGCCAAATCTGACACCTTTATTCACCCAAGATCTGTACTTTAATCTGCAAATCAAAAAACAATCATAAAAACAAAGATTGCGACTACCACCGTCGCGGTGGCGCCAGAAACCGAGACCACGGTGGCAGAATCATATTGCGGCGAGTTATGATAATAATACGGGAAAGAATTCATGATGGGGTTCGGTGGTTCAACGTTGGGGTAGCTGCCGTACGACGGTGGTGCATTGTAGTAGCCACCAGAGACGGCGGCGGAGGAGGGTAATAGTAGCCTCCGCCGCCGCCTGTCACGGCGGTGGGCGGTGGCGGAGGGTAGTAGTAGCCACCCCACCGCCGGTGGACGGTGGTGGTGGTGGGTAAAGTGGTGGCGATGGTGGTGGTTGTTGGTTGCATGGGTTGTCACAGGCGGCGCACATTGTGCATTGGATTTGGTATTTTGACCCGACCCATGTGTGTGTTGGAGCTGCAAGAGTGAGGTGTGAAGTTAAGAGGATGATGATGAAGGAGATGGTGTTGACTGTTGACTTTTGACATCCATGTGAGGAGAAGGGAATGTGTGGAGGTTGGGAAGGTGGAGAGAGGAGGGCTCTTTATCCAAGGGGTGTAAATTATAAGGCCACCTACTTTTCACTTATGCTTTAAACATTTGTATGTTGTGTAGTAATAGTTGTACACTGTTTTTTGGGAAAAAAACATTTGTGGTGATATGGGTCTAGGGGTGTACATTTGGTTTTTTTTCTAAACCGGTTTCGGTTTTAAATCAAACCATGTTAGTCAATTAAGGTAAAAATAGGTATGCCCTCAAACCGATTCGTGTTATAACCCGATTTGAAGAAGGGATAGTCCTAACCATATCCCAAGTTCACAACCGATTTCGGGCGGTTTGGCCTAAAACGTCGAAAAACCATTTTTTTTTTTTAAGTTTTTAAAGCACAAAAATGCAAAATAATATAATTAAAAGTTCTCTTATTTATTTAATATTAAAGATTAAAGACTTACAAATTTGCAAAAAAAAAGTTACAAGTCCTAACATATATTTATTTATTAAAAAACACAATTAAATAAAACAATTAACAATATAACTAAAAATTCTCGTATAACGGGTTGTCGGTATTAATATTCGCCCCCGGAGCCCCACTAGCACATAAATATTCATCAACCGCGGTGTTATCGTCGGTCATTCAAGGTGTCAAACCGCCTTCTACCTCATTCTCATATATCTCAGTCTTCGTATTCTAGTTCGCCTTCAAGTAAGGTTTTATCTTGAATTCTTACGGCTGCATCTAAATAATTTTTCAAGCAAATGAACATTTCAACCGTAGCAGGAGTGAGTCTTGCTTCGTATGAATATAACACTGCCACTAATAGAAAAAACAGATTCCAAAACTAACATAGAAGCTTAGATTGTTAGTAAATCTCAGGTCATGACAGCTAGAATCGAAAATTGATATTTCTTAGCTTCATCAAGCCAACACATCAAAACTCTTAAAATCTTGTGCACTAAAACCGGATAAAAAGTTCATCCCGCCATACCTTCCGAGTTCACTACTCGGGGCGTTACCCCATTGTCATTTAGTATTTTCATTTAGTGTATTATACAAATCATACATTAGATCACTTGAACTTCCCGTAAATGCAAACTTTCTCATTGTATTATGAATGTTTGATAATGCTCCATATTAAGCAGCATAAACATCAAACATATAAAATAATTCTTGATTCAAATTAGATTTTACGATTTGAATATAAAATGGGTCGTCATCCAATAAAATCTAAATCATAAATTATTTTTTCCAATAAAGTTTCAACTACTCTTTTATTTAAGCAAGTGTTAACGTGGCGGAACATGTAATAGCTGCATGTGTTTCTTTAAAATATTTTTAAGTTTTTCTTTTATTGGTGGTATCATATTAGAAAAAGATGGTCCTCTAAATGACAATTCGTTTAGTTTTGAAGTCAATAAATATATTTGGTTAAGTACCAGCATACTTGTGGGATAATAAACTTCCGATAAGTAAGTTGTTGCGTTTTTAACAATATGAAGCATTTTTGTTATCTACATAATAATAGTAGCCCAACTCGATAGAAGAAATGATGTAGCCGAAACCGGTTCACAAGAATATTATGAAACTCTATTAGGCTATCTTTTGTTCGATCGTCTTTGTTCGATCATCTTTTCAAAGATCCCAATTTGGCCATAAACATTTGGAATTCGATTATTTACAAAATTTTTGATATCAAGTATATCTTTTGTTGGAGTTGAAATATTGCGTCATTTGTTTAAAAGAGTCTTTTACTAGTTCAATTATTTTTAAACTGTCTTAAACTGTTAAATTTATAATGTGTGTAATACATCTACTATGGAACATATCTATTATGAAAAAAGCACCGTTACAAATCGGTTTATATTTTAATTTAATTATTCGCAAGCACGCGTATTATTTGACGTATTATAAAAAATATTAAAAAATTTATATGTTATACTAACTTTGTCTAAAATATAAAATAAATTTTAACCGGTATGAGATAATCAAACAATTCAAACGAAATCGTATGTTTCATCATTTGTCACATTCAGGTTGTTTCGAATGAGCAGTGACAAAAATATACGATTCCAGTGAACCGTGTAGAGTAGACCAAACATCACAAGTAAATTTAACATAGGTTTTTAAATTTTCAAAATAAGAAATTAATTCATTTTTAGTCTTTTTTTTCTATATTTTTAAATAATCTATTCAAAAATAGCACAACTTACATTGTTATAATGCAATTGAAGAGTTCATTGAATGAGTCGAGTCAAATTTTTATTGTTGAAATATTTGAATGACAAGCTTTGTTAAATTACAAAATGTGTCATTCTCCTGAACCGCATTAGCTTTATAAGCCAACACATTTTCTTCGGTTGTTATCGAAGCTTTACCTCGATACGACTTACCTTTTAGCGTCTTGTAATATTTCAACAAAATATGGTTTTTCAAAGTTGTGTTAGCATATTTTTTTAAAATTTATTACAAAACTTGTAGTGAACTTTATTCAGACCGCTAGATGTTTCACATAATTGTAGTTGCACTATATTTTGGGGGTTCCTATTTGTAGGAAGGATTCTAACGACCATGTTGCTTGAAGACGCATCACAATCAACGAAATATTAAGCACTTGATGAAGCCATTAGAGAGTTTTTTTAATGCACAAAAATAATGGAGTAGAGAGTGTTTTAAGTCGTTGTGGTTTTACCAAAACATCCACTATATATTTATACTAACCTAAAGGGGTATAATGATATAAAAAAACACAAAAAACTGGTCAAAAATAGGTTTAGACAGTCAAAAAGCTATATTGCTGTTGGCCAATTGCTAGTTTTTGAAACCGGTTTAGGAACCGAACCGGGTTGAAGCCAATTTGAATGCTCGGGGGTTGAACCGATTTAGGAACCGGCGATTTCTGAAACAATAGAATAGTTATAAAATATAAAAATACACAAAATGTATATAAAAACTATTAAATTTATGGAATTTTAAAATTTATGTAAATAGTTTATAAAAAATTATTATAAATAAAACTAATAATATTATATAAATAAAATAAATATAAAAATTTCCAATAATTTGAGCGATGATGGGGCCTTTCAGTAATTTGGGCATGAAAAACTCATGTTTTATCGCCTTGTTAGCAGAAAAAAGGATCACTTTTGCCATGTCAGCGAGGAAATGCCCCAATCCCTCACCTAGTCAGTGAAGAAACTATATTAATGACACATCAACGAGAAATTAGGTGTTGTACTCGTCCAATCAAAGAGAAAATTAATCCTTGCGATGATTTTAAATTTTGCTCGCCCACTTGATGAGGAATGTTCATGTGTCACATTCTCATTGGTTTATTTTCAAGTATTATTATTTTTCAACGATTAAATTGATAATATGATTTGGTCAATCAGTCAGATCGGTAATTTTCCCTTAAACATATAGGCTTTTACATAATACCTAATTATTCATTTATCACATTTTTAGGTTGTTGCTTAGTAGAATCACGTCAGTTCTATTAATATCTAAAAGTTGCTAATCACCACCAACATTGTCATTCATAACCCTCCATTCATCATTAGGTATTTTATCTTCCTCATACTATTTAGTTTCATATAAGTTACTAGGTTAGTCACTCGTATGCTATACAAGTTAACCAAATACTTAAAGTGTTATAAATTTTCTAATAAACGACACTTAATGTATTTATGGAAGTATAAAATAAGATTCAAAATATTAGATATACTTAAAGAATAATATTTATAATTTAATCTATTATTTAAAAGAAAGAATTGATTTTTAATTATCTACAAAACATAATGATAACTAAACCATTAATACCGGTAAAATGTCATAATCGAGCCATTGGTTTTAATTCTGTTGGTTAGTTCTTTAAATGAACTAGAACTACTTGAAAAAGAAATCCATTCATTACATTTTGGGTTATTATGGTTTAATATATTAGACTTGGAAAAGAAATCCATTCATTACATTTTAGGTTATTATGGGTGTTAGTTATAGCAACTTGGGTTATCTTGGGCACAAGTATTTTTTAATGGATTTATAAGGACTCAAATAAAAAAATAAAATATTAGATGGGTCAAGATTGGTATAAATAAATGATTTAGTAGGTCTGAATGGTTTTTCAAGAGACAAAAAATAACATCCGAAAATTACAATGTTATTGAAATAAAGGTTATTCACAAGGGAATCATCACAGATACTTATGAGGTTTGTTTCGTAACATGTAATGGAAAGGATGAAAAAAATAAAATGGGTGATGGAATGAAATAGATAAAAGATTAAAATAAATCATTACATTTTATAGTTATTTAAGGTTATCCTGTTGGAATGAAATGAATCATTATTATGTATTGTTTGTTAAGTAGAAAAAAACAAAGCAATGGAATACAAAAGTGGATATGTTGGTGACGTCCGATGGTGGTTCCCAGTGGTGGTGTGTAACACCTACATAAATCTCATATCGGCCGTGGACAGGAGAGATTCTTGGTTCATAAGTAATGTATGTCTCTAATATTACCACGCGTTTTGGCGTATTGGCTATGGATGAGAAGAGAACTCCACAGTTAAGCATGCTCAGGTGGCAGCAATCCAAGGATGGGTGACCTATCTAGGAAGTTTTCATTCGGGCAACCAAAAGCAAATCCGTGAGCTACTCGTGAGCAAAGAGGACAATATAGATGGTCTGAGAGGCCGGGTGTTACAGAATGGTCTCAGAGCCACTCCTGTGCTGTTCGGGATGGTAGGACAAACCTCACCGGGGATGGTGAGTGCGTTCTCAGACTCATCGAGGACGATGAGTCCAGGGGGGGGGGGGGTGATTGTAACACCCTACATAAATCCCACATCGACTGTTGACTGGAGAGATTATTGGTTCAGAAGTAATGTCTGGTCTGTAATATTACCAACGCGTTTTGGGCGTATTGGCTGTGGATGAGAGGAGAACTCCAAAGTTAAGCATGCTCAGGTGACAGCAATCCAGAGATGGTGACCTCCCTGGGAAGTTTTTATCCGGGCACAACCAAAGCAAATCCGTGATCTGCTTGTGAGCAAAGCGGAAAATATTGGTGGTATGAGAGGTCGGGTGTTACATGGTGGGTGGGTGCTGGCGGCTGTGGACGGTGGTAATTGGTTGTGGTGGGCAGTAGTAGTGGCAACGATGGTGGTGGTGGGAGGCAGCACCGACGGTGGTGGTGACGGTGGTGGATGGTGGATAGTGGTGGTTGCTAGTGGTGGTAGCTATGGTGCTGGTGGTGGTCGGTGGTGATTGGTAGTGGTGACTCATGGTGGTTGTCGTGACTTATGGTGGTGGTGGCTAGTAGCGATCGATCTTGGTGGGTGGTGGTAATGATGGGTTGGTTGGTAGTGGTGGTTGTGACAGGTTTTTGTGGTCGGTGGCAATCTTAGCGACCGATGGTGATGGTGGTGTTGGTTGTGGCTAGTGGCGATCTTAGTGTCTAGTGGAAATGGTGTCAGGTGATGGTGGTGGTCGCTGGTGGCGAGCAATCTTGGTGGCAGGTGATGGTGGTGGTGGCTGGTGGCCGTCGATCTTGGCTGATGGTGGCCGGTGGCGACTTCTTTTGATGGACTGATCTTGGTTGCGATCTATATTAAATAAAACAATGTATAGTAAAAATTATATATATAACAAATTTTAAAATAAAAGCTTATAATTACAAACAACATCCTTTAGGTTTAGTACTTCAAATATACTCCTTTAAGGGGAAGAAAGACTATAATGACATTGATTTAACAAATAATTTAGTCTAAAAGCCAAAAACTGTTTTAAAAAGTATACATAAGAATGATTAGTGTTTTTTTAAAAAAAGTGATGATAACTGTAATTTTTTATAAACCCCAAGAACGTTTTATATAATTTTGTCTTAAGAAAATTAGTGTGTGTGTCACATTCTAAATATAATATTTTTTATAACATCAGCCTATCTTGTCCCAAACCCATTTTCTAACCCTTTTCTATAACCGACTCATCTTAAATTAAACTCATCTTGATCTAAAATTAAAACCAGCCTAATCCAAACCTTTTATTTCGCCACCTCCAATTATTTATTTTAGTTATGCTTTTTGGTTTTTTAGTCACTCTTAAACAAATTAGTATTTTAAGTATCATGATATTCCTATAAAGGAATGGGTTAGTCGAACACATGAAACAATACAAAATTCTAATACTTAATTTTTATTACTTTCAATTGCGTAAGAAACTTTGGTTTTGAATTATGAAAAACAATAACTTATGTATAGTATTAAAATAAAACTTGAAACACAAGTGCAATTTTATAAAGAAAATTAATAAACATAATAACCTTTAAAGTATTAGGTACAAGTATTCTATACGGTCATTCATATTAGCCTCGCATTTATTAAACTTTTTCTAATTAATACATTAATTAATTTATATTTTCCTACTCTTATAAAATGGTATATAGTGGTGACACGTGTCAGCATCATATTTATTTTTATCAAAATTTTCTCGCCCTCTCTCTCCTATTAAATAACTATATTAATTATTAATAATATTATTTAATTCTTTTCATATTAAAAATAGTTATTTAATAAATAAAAAAATAAATCTTATTTAAAAAATGAATTTTATAAAAAGAATTTTTCTAAAATATTAAACTTTTATTAAAAATATGAAATACATTTAAAATTCACTAATTTTTAAAATTAAATTTTAATAAACAAAAATAATTAAAATGTAAGAGTTATAGTAAGAAAATTTTTAAAAATGACATTTTTTTAAAACATTTTGTTTCAAAACAAAATATTATAATTTATTTTTGAAAAAGAAAAAAGTTAAAAAAGTATTAAAACTTGATATCATTATTTTATTACTTGTAATTCTTACTCATACGTAATTATATTATCTTAAAATATTATTTTATAAATAATAAAAAAAATTTGTATGTTTTATTTATTCTACCCAATTCACGGGTTCACTAAAGCTAGTTATTAATAGTTATTTAATAATAAAAGATTATTTAATTCACTAGATTATATATTTTTCTATTTATAATACTTTAATTAATATTTAAATATATTAATAAGTATTATCTTATTTTAATACTTAACTATATAAAACCTAAATACTTTTATAATAATAATAATAATTAAATAATAAAATAATAATAAAGTTTAAAAAAATAGTATCTTATTTGAATACTTAACTATATAATTGCTAAATATTTTTATAATAATAATGATAAATATTATCTATACCATTATATAAAGCACCAGCTTTAGTAAACCCGTGTATTACACGGGTTGAATAAAAAAGTATTTAATAGAATGAAAATTTATTAATTATAAATTTATATTCTAAAGTAAGATATAATTGAAATTTTTATTATAATAAATAAAATAAATATTTTATTTCAAAACAAAAGTTTTAAAAAATGTAATACATAAAAACTTTCTTCTATAACTCTCAATTTTAATTATTTTTTGCTTATAAATATTTTAATTTTTAAAACACCAATTATAAAATATTTTTTATTTTTAAAAAAGTTTGATTTTCTAAAAGTTTTCTATTTTATGAAAAATTATTTTCTTAGAAATAACATTAGTAAAAATATCTATTGCTTAATTTATTAAAATACTATTTTAATCTAATAAATTAAATAATATTATTAGTAATTAATGTTATTATTAAATATAAGAGAGAAGCGGGAAAAATATATTGAGGAGCAATATGGTGTTGACATGTGTCCTCCTAGATACCCTTTTCTTAAAGTAGGGAGATTTGGGAAGGATACACTTGTAATATTACTCTTCAAGACGCCTAATATAAGTTTTAAAGATTTGGGAAGGATACACTTGTAATATTACTCAAAAATTTAAGACGCCTAATATAAGTTTTAAAGATAGAACTGCTATATAAATAGTTTCTAATTTGCCCCTATTAATAAATTTCTTCTAATTAATACACTATTTAATATATATTTATTTTATGTGTTATCTTATTATAATAATTTAAATTAATATTTAAATATATACATTATTATTTATATTTTATAATTTAATTCTATTTGCTTTAAGTATTATTTTATTTAAACATTTAAGTACATAATATTTAAATATTTATATAGTTATAATAATAATGATATCCAAATATATCAGTGTTTAGGGTAGGTTGAAAAATAGGATTGATAACACACACACATAACAAATAAAAAAGATTATGAGTAGTGAAAATAAATATTTTTTCAATGTTATCACAGTAATTCTGTTTTCTCTAAACTAATAAAGGACAAACTTTTTTTTTTATTTTATAATTTTACATTTAAACATCTAAGGATTTTTTAAAAATAACCACAACAATTTCTCTTTCTTTTTTTTTTTTCAAGTTCATACCTACTCGTTTTGTCTTTTTAAAATTTTGTACATTCGAGTTATGCCAAATTTATATTTAATCACCTGAACGTCTTTTTAAATTTTATACTTAATCATTCGAGTTGTGTCAAATTTACATTTAATCACCTAAATTTTTTTTAATTTTTATACATAAGTATTCGAGTTATGTAAAATTTTCTTTTAGCCAATTTAAAATAAAGCTTGTTAATTATAATAAAATCATCATTTACGCATTCGTTATTTCTCTTCTTTGTTTTGAGGTATTTATTTTTTATAGTATTTTTCTATTAGTTTTTTTATCAACGGTTCACACGTAATATTTTTAGGGTGATAATTATTAACGTATAAATTATTAGAATTAAATATTTCAACTTTTATAACCCTGCTATATAATACGGGTTTGACTCGCTAGTGTTTAGAAATAGAAAACACAATAATATGATATTTCTGTAAAATTGTGACAACATTACCTCAAGTGATGATCGTACAGCTGAACGTAAAAAAAAACTTAAAAGATATCGTCTTAAATGAATAGTACCCTCAAATGCTTTTTGTAGTCATACCTAACATGAAATTTAATTCAAAATTAAGTATAAAAACAGAGTTACAAAGAAACTATATATTGGTTTTGTGATTTGTGAGATCATCTTGCATCATCCTCAAAATAAACATCTAAGTCCGCTCAACTAGTTTTAAGCAGACATTCTTTTACAGCGTGATGATGGTTGCATGTCGTCATGAGTTTAAAAAACTTAATTTTTTTATATAATGATTTGTTTTAAGAATAGAAAACGCACGTTTTTATGGTGTAAATTTTATAACAAAATGATGCCGTATATAAAAGTTATTAACGTTTAAAAATAAAGAAAATTAAAAAAAATAACAAAAACAGGGGAGATTAAAAAAAGTTATCTAAAATGACTATGTCAAAATACACATATAACAAACTTCTTACATGTGGTCTTATTAGTTTAAATAAAATAATTTATACCTAAAAAGTATAAGAAAAGTAAAAGCGAAAAATTAAAAACCTAACAAGAAAAGTAATGTAACGATGGGCTCCGGGCAGTGGCAAACCCAGGAAATTTTTTTATGAGGGGCAAAAGTGGGATTATTGCACAATTTTAGAGGGCCGTTCGAGATTTTCACACACATATAACACCAAAATTTGTTTTTTACGGGGGACGACCCCCCCCCCCCCTCCAAGTAGGTACACCCCTAGCACCGGGTACAATCCTATGACCCATTAATATAAAATGCAGCTACAGTTATCATTGCAATACGTACCGTAACAAGCCAAACCAATTATGAGCGAAAAATATCATTAGCGGTATTTGTATTATAGGAAGCGTTTTCGGTATTTATTTTTATGATTTTCAACGTGCCGAGGGACGATAATGATCAAGCTCATGCCACATAGCAAGAGAGAAAAACACATATAACACATGCGAGAAAAAAAACGGCAAAACACACGTTATATGACACGATGGAAAAAACTCGTTAAAATTATATAGGAAGTGGGAGACTTGGAAAAGAAAGAGTGAGAGTGTTAGAATTTAGAAAGTAAACATTAATTCAACTATATAAGTCAAACGTTAATACCAACCCACCAAACCCTAAGATTAGGTTCACTCCCATTTACTAATTATATTTTCTTTCATATAAGCTAGAACATTTTTAATTTAAGGTGACTTTTTTAAACCATAACATTTTCATTATGTTAATCCATAAGTCAAACACTAATATTATTCAACGGGTCAATTGTCAAACATATAATAGTGTCCTTGAGTCTTCTATATAACAAGCCCAATTCTCTGAATTTCACAAATCACGAACCATTACAAATTTCATTTCTTCATATTATTTCAAAGATTTCACTTTCTTGGCAAATCCAAGAAACCAAATGGCTTTTAAACACACACATTTGATCCTTCTACTACTATCAATTGCTTCAATGCTGGCTATGGGATTAAGCAATGGAGGTTTCGAAAAGAGTTCGAAAAACTGTAGCTTTGGGTTCAATTATACAAATTGGCCACCAATGCATTTGAATCCTACTCAGAGTTCGAGAAGGATCATTGTTGGTGGGTCCGATAATTGGCGTTTTGGCTTTAACTACACCGAGTGGGCAAGAAAGAGTGCTCCATTCTTCTTTAACGATACTCTAGGTACTTTTCTTTATAGAATGTGAAATTTGCAGTTATACTATATTTTGTGATCGAGTGACAACTATGTGAGGTTATCAGGCTAAAAGTGAAAAATCTATAAACGATCCATATATTTATTTGTATCATAAAACCAACCTTAATAAGTTGGATACATTTAAGACCAAGTAACCTACGCACACTATGAGTAACCCAGACGGTTAAATATATCAAAGGTTGACGAATTGTGAATAAGTTGTAGTAAAACTATATACAAGACAAACAATACATAAACAAATTAGTGATGGGCTGTAATAAAGTTGTAAACGGTTAAACACAACATAAACTGACCAAAAACTAATTATTTTCATTTCGAGTCATCTTTTACTAAGTTTCACATAATTTTTTGTTAATATCATGTATTTGTTATCCATGCGCAGATCAAGGCCATGGGTATTGTTATTTGTTACACCTTAATTGACCATATATTAATGAATGTGCATGGTATTGTAGTGTTCAAGTTTGATCCACCAAGTGATAGCAATGCACATCCACACAGTGTCTATTTGCTACCAAATCTATGGAGCTTCTTAAGATGTGATCTGAGATGGGCAAAGCAAGTGGCGAAAACAACACAAGGTGGGGGAGAGGGGTTCGAGTTTGTGCTTAACAAATGGAAGCCGTACTACTTTGCTTGCGGTGAAAGCAATGGCTTTCATTGTCGGTCGGGGATGAAATTTTTTGCAATGCCATTGTTTCGTTGGTACTAAATTAGGATCTCAATCTTAGCATTGTTCGAATCCTCAGTCAGTCGTATGTTTTGCGTGAATTAGTTATATTTCAAGTTTAGGTTATAAGATTAATAAGTGAGTCTTGTTAGGATACACAAATAAGTTGTTTGTATACGTCACATCTTTTCTATTTATTTATACACATGATTAATTAATTAATTTGAGAGTGGCCTGTCAGTGATTAGCCATTAAAGAAAACAAGAGTTAAGTTCAATTTTACTTCTTCAGCTTTGTTAAAAATAACTTATTTCCTCCAAAAGATTAAAAACATCAATTTACCTTCAAAAGTCTTATAAATTATTTCAATTTCAATCCAAAAGTTTCATTAGTTGTTTTAATTTTATCTAAAATAATGAAATTATTGGAGTGAAATTAAAACAATATATGAAACTTTTGGAGGTAAATTGATGTTTTAAATCTTTTATAGGAAAATGATTACTTTAGTTAAACCTTAAGGAGTAAAACTGAAATTAACTCAGAAAACAATATCAAAATTATGTTTGGGATTTAACCAGTTGAGCCCTTCTAGTTTATTTTATTCACTTTTTTCTAGTAGTTTGTATATTAATCTTTTAACCGCAAAATCAACTTCTTAGCATCTGATAAAACTATTGAGATGACAAGTGTCAAGTTGTACAATAATCTTCAACGATTTAATATGAAACCTTTACTATAGCAATTCAAATATTCCAAATATATCATATTTTAAAGGATGGGATGCTACACAAAAGCATAAGATGAGAAATTGAAAAAACATCAAGTTTAAATAGTTTTGATAGATTTATAAGTGTTTGTGAGAAAGATAAGTTGGTTTCCATAATAGATGTTTTTCTTGGCCTCCATATATATAAAATAGGAACCTATGTGGACACAACTACCGATCCGTGTATGCAACAAACTATATATATATAGGCTCTAAAATGAGCCTCGAGCTAAATCTAATGTAACAATGCGAAGCTTGATTGATTGATGTGTAACAACCATAAGAACAAAACCTGGTGAATTCACGATCATAAAGCTTTCGTCATCCACCAACTTCACTTTAGCGCATTCGACACTTGCATCCGCTATAATATTCCTCTTTGTTCCTCAATGTTTACTGAAAACTTGTTGATATTCATTAACTCTTCATCCGGTCCCGGTTCTTCATTTCTCTTTCTTCTTAGTGAACCAACTTAATGCCACATGAAATTGAATTACTGCCCATTCTCTTATTAACTCTTGTGTCTCTATTTATTGTGTGTAGAGTCGAGTCGCTGCTAGTAAGTGATGATGGTGACTTGATATGATCACGCGTCTTTTTCTTGTTATACTTTTTAATGTGACCCGTTATTGGGTTTGTTTGAAGTATATTTGTCATGTCCTTTGAGGTTACTGTTTGTTGTTTTACCTCTCAAAAACCAGTACATTTTGCGGCTTAGATGAGAATTCCTGCGGTTTTTGATCTCCTTATGTGTACATCCTAGCTAGTAAATAGCTAAGGATCACCGACATCTAGAAAATAAAGTAAACATTTTATCCGTAAAAGTTCGGTACAAGAGATATATTATTCCTCTAATATTATTTCTTCGTAGTTTATTGAAACACCTATAAACATAAATGTGTATAAAGTTATGAAAAATATATGTTTAAAAAGGGTTATTGGATTTTAATAATCCCAACTTTTATTTATTGTCCGGGATTAATCCCAACTCAAGAAATGTTTACAGACGTTCCCAACTTTGAACTTATTTAATTTTCTTCAATGATCGCTTACTAACTGAAAGTTAACACCGTTAGGTTTTTGATGATGTGGACTACTTATATGGCCAAAACATTAAACAGAAAGTTGAAATCAACCATCAGGTCTGTCAATCTGAAACTTAAGCATCCTGAAACCCGTCAATTTCCACATCCTGATTTGAACCACTTGACTCGTTGGAGGTAGATTTCATGTGACGATGGAGGCTAGCAGAAAAATGGACCTGATGGAAGTTGGGCGACAACGAAGTTGAATAATGACTCAAAATTTGCCCTATTTCATAAAAAAAACTAACGGTGGTAAACTCTCAGTTAGTAAGGGATCGTTTGCGGAAAATAAGTTTAAAGTTGGGAGTGTCTGTAAACATTTCCTGAGTTGGGATTAATACTGACCAATAAATAAAAGTTGGGATTATTATAATCGAATAACCCGTTTAAAAATTATACAGAAATAATCCATACTAAACTATAATACATAAATAACCAAAATCGGCTATCACAATTAGTATCGGCTGATCTACCAATGATCCTTATCCCAACTGGTTAAGGTGAGCTACCCATGACATGTAAATCTGGGAGAGGTCATGGGTCAAGTCTCGCTCTTAGCAATATGTTTAGAGTTGATTTTCCTAGCAATGGGTTTCCTCCTCAGGGGGTTGGGGTGCGGTCACGGCTGGAACACGTATAGGTTGGCCGATTAAGATAACAACTATTATTCGAATCAGAGTCATACATTTGCCTTTCAAAAAGAAAAAGTATCGGCTGATTTTTGAGAGCAAAGCAGCCTCCGTACAATCCGACACACTTCCCCTCTGTTAGTTGGCATCACATAAAAGGACGTGTTGGCAAATTTTTACGACGGTACTATATGAAACAAAATATCCTTCATATGATATGTATGTCAATTTTTTTTTTTTTTTTGAACGGCAATATGTATGTCAATTGTCACATAACATAATTTATAAGATTTAAAAAATGATTCAAGAGATGACGTAACAATAAACATCTGATTTCCATCTAGCGGTCTACTCAACCTTCACTCATTTTGTAACTAGGAGAGTACACAAGAAACGACGCAAGCCACTCAATATCATGAATTTACATAGGCTAGTGTAGTTTCTAAGGATTTTAGGTAAAAATGTATTCAAAACCAATAATCTTTTAACTCAAATAGTAAGTCAAAGTATCTCAAGATCTTATAAAAACATGTTAAGATTTTAGATTCAAATCTCACCTATGACAGACAAAAAAATAATAATAATAAAATGAAATAATAGGTTAGAGGGTTTTTTTATCTAATATGAGTTTACTAGTAATAAATGATCTCATATTTCATTCTTGAGTAATTAAGATAATCGAGTGGCCAGTGACCCTTCAGTAATCCAATTTGCCGTTCAAAAATATCAACCCAAACACTTATGGTAAGCCATTAAATTTACTGTCTCCATCAAAAAGTAATAATTTAGTTTGAGCATAAGTTCTAATAAGCTCCATAAATAATCCTCTCAGAATACGAACATAACTCAAAAAAAGCAACAAATGTATTCATTACACATAAACACGACGTTATAACTAAAATATGATCGTATGTCGTTTACCGCTTAGTCTTCACAATCTGTCCGTATCCACTAAGTACTCCATTTCTCCATGCTCAGATCATATTCACAAAAGCAAATTTGTAAAAATATCTTCAACATTAATAAGATGTTGAAGTTCACCGGAGATCAACAACGTCAAAGTTCAAAGTCTCGTTCATATAAACATGGGAACAATGTTCATATATTGGACTACCGTCATCTGGTTCCTCATGAGGATGGAAGCCACGCTGATCACACTTCCGAATTAAATTCACTCCAGCAGGATCCGAAAGGTGGAATATACCATGTGGACTGTGTAGATGAAGTTTATATATGATAAGACCACAAAAGAACAATATATATGATCCATGTATGGATAACACATGAAAACAGATAGCAAAATTCCCATGAACAATGCACTCTGTTTCCGGGGACCGACCCCACCCACACACACACACAACAACACAACAACAACAACAAAAAAAAAATAAAATAACAAAAAAAAAAAAAATAAAATAACATCAAAAAACTAAAAAAAAAAAAAATAATAAGGCTAATATTCTAAGATTTGACAAATTAATCTGTATGGAAAACCAGACGTGACATTAAGACCAAGGCAACATGTATAACCTTTGATTGAAATATGTTCTGGATTTGTTGGTATCAAAGTCGAATCGATTTGTAACAGAATAGTTATTCAAATTTTAACATCTAAATATTTTTGCATGAAAGCAGTAGCTGATAGGAATGTACCTGGATTCATCAGTAGGGGCCATCACAATTGCAATTGCTTCTGGAAGCATAATCTGAAGTTTAAGCTAAAAATTAGGTTCCCTTGTATAAAATAAAAAAGAGGGCACAAACTACACATTTCGAGACAGCAAAGGAAGAAATTCCATCAAACTTGCAGCGGAACGCTCACAATTTTAACATCACGGAAGGAAGTTCCATCAACAGGTAAAATTATGTGTATGGTTTGAAATGGAATGACTCGGAACAACTTTTACCATGTTTTTTTTTTATTTTTTATAAATAAATAATGTCAAATGTTTAAAGTATATTATTAGTAATAAATGATTTGGAGGTTATGCACTACTTTGCATGACTCTTCAAGACATAGTTCCATTTTGTTTGTGTTCTCTTTCTTAGCCACCGTTGGTGTGTTGTTCATGAGGTTAAATACATAATCTACTAACAAAACATTCTAAGCAAAACCAAAATACAGTATGATTAATTAGTACCTGATACGAGTAATGTGTGTGCAGATCAACTGATGACATGAAACAAGTTTGTGATGGATGAGTCTGGAGAATTATGACATGTGTAAGACATCAGATAATATAATAATTATATCAGTCTAAAACTTTAGTATCATTCAGCAAAGATGTCTATGTGGCCACTTACATGAATCCATCCGAGAGGGAAAAGAGAACGCTTGTCCTGAACCTCGAATATATCTTCTTCATTTAACGTCTGACACTGAAGAGCAAAACACAATGCATCGGAAATTGGTTTATCATTGTATAATAAATACTATCCTCTTTTCTTGTACAGTACAAGATAATAGAGAAATATAGTTTACATTTGCTTGCAAATATTAAGGAAAAGGTAGAGGTGAGGGAAAAAAAGGTAGAAACCAACTGACAGTAAAAACTGATCAAGTTTTGCAGTTTTAATTTGTTTAACTTTTTTAAAACTGAAAATTAAGATATTAATAAACACACATAAAAAAACTCTATGTACAACAAAAGAAGCTATACGTACAACCAAAAGACATTTATAAACTAATTGTAGATGATATTTTGTACCAATTTTAATCCTTAAACAGCTAAAAGTAAGACATTAAAAATATATTACAGAATCTACTCATTAAAATGTATTAACTATCCTATTCAAAGTTTTTCATCTCCATCATATAGTCAAAGGCGCCAAGGGCAGCGCAGCAGAACCGCCTTAAGTGTAGCAAGGCGCAACGGCACAACAAAAATGGAACAACAGGTCAGCAAAAAACCTCTCTCAAACAGCCTAAACTTGTCTACACCTGTCTGCCAGTCTAACTAACTAACTAAGTCAACAAAAGGGTATAAACTAGTCTGAAACAGCCTAACCAGTCTAAACCAGCCTAAAACGTGTCTAAAACAACAAAAAATGGGTTGGAATACATGTGTTCCTTGCTTGTCTCGAGCAAGCATGTTTTAAGTGCCTTGCAACAAGGTGACAGGCTCACCCTTTGCACCATGAGTAAGCCTTGAGCCTGTGATTACTATGATCTCTATATACAACTAAAGTAGCTCTATGTATAACTCAAAAGAAGCTAAAGAAAAAAATTGATATGATTTAATTATTATAGCATATTTAAAAGAAAAAAGAATCAGAAATATGCAACATCAACCATTGATATATAACAAAAAAATCTATGTAAATTGATTATTGAAAAAAAGTAATTCAACCCTATTTGCATAGCATCTTGAAAACGTATACATCTAAATAGATTAATATTATATACTTTGGAGTTCTTACCGAATCAGAAGTTGACTCCTGCTTTGGTATAATAAGTGTGGTGATTTGGAAGTTCCTGTTTTTCTACAATCAAATTGATAAAAATATGTAAGATTACAAGCTCAGACAAGTGACAACCAAAAAAAAGATCTTACTTAGGGGACCAATGAACTATTACCAAAGAACCAGCAAGAACACCACATGTCTCTAAGTTTCTTTTGGTATTTTCATGTGCCAATCTCAAAAAATCTTGCATCATTTTTACAGGCTGCAAAAAATAAAGACAATAATGTCAAATACTTGAAGAATAGGTGGAATATTTCTCAGTAAAAGAACTTACAATATGTAAATGGTGGTATGCATTAGAAGTGGGTGAATCATCTTGAAGAGCGCTGGCAGGTCCAGGTCTTGGATCAGCAACTCGTGATGGAGATATCGGAGAATGTTCAGGCTGCAGTCGAGCAAGCACGGGAGGGGGAGAAGGTTGTCTGATATTTCCAGAAAGAAAAAGATCATCATCAAACTGATCCTCATTAGAGCGGGCCCATCTACCATCGTCTAGAGATAGCACTGATTCCATTGTAGATATATCCACTCCTGTGCTGCTATCTTTGACACTGGGGATGTCACTTTGCACAGTCTGAATTAAACTATGAGCACAATAAAATATAGAATAAGCACATAAGTCTAGTAGTAAACTACAAGCGAAAATGCAGTGTGTTTTTCCAAGTTACTGAGGATTACAGATATCAACTTAAGATATATGGATCAGGAAATGCCACAAGAGCTGCATATGACAAAGAAATGGGAAGAACTAGGTGTTGGGATGAGAGAGTGAATGGAAAGATGCATTACAATACATCATGTCTAATTGACAATTAACATACAGGAATGCAAAGAGTAATTTGTTTTCACTTTTATTAAATTCTATCATTATTATAGTCAAGACATTTAAAAAAACAATAATTTATTGCCTATATTTTATCAAAAAAATTTATAGTTTTACATCAGTTTTCATGTCATATGTATATACAGATGAATAACTTACCTTCCATTACTACATAATATAAAAGAAAAATTCATCAATCATATTTAAAAAACCAAATTAGTAAACAACATGAAAGATTGAGACAATCTCATGTAAATTACAAACAAATGATTTGTAGTTACTTTTGAAAATAAAAAGTAATTTAATAAAAACTTTGCAAAGTTATAGAGAAGTTAGTGTTATAAATATTCAAAAAAACAAAAACAAACATGTTACATCATAAACTTTCACTCCATTCCTTAAAAGGAATATAAAAACACCCTCTACCCAACAAATGAAGATCAACCAAATGGAAGAAGACAGATTATGGTCCATTTCATTCAGCCTTCCATTACAGCATACCAAACCATACTAGCTTCATGTTAATCTAAATAAGTAGACTTTGTAAAGACACTAACCTCATATTGTCACTTGAGTTTAAGTCAGTATATGTTGGATATTGCACCTGTGCCACAACATGATTCAGTCTCAGAGTACACAATTCCAATTTGATAGCGCCATAAAACATAATGACCTTACCTTTATCTGTGTACTAGGATTTGGCCATTGACCACGAAGACCATTAGGACCTAGAAGAGAATGTCTTGATAAAGTTTCTTGTCTGGGAGGTGGCAATAGAGATCTGAATATAGCATGAGTACACATACTTAAAATCTGAGAGCTGAGAATTTGCATACTTTGAACATATGATATGAATGTGCAATATTCTATCCCCTCTAAACAAAGACCACATTCCCCTTTCTATATTTAATGCAACAAGATGAGAAATAATGGCATGTGAAACCCGTTTAAATTACAGACAAGTATGGTTGATCACACTTTGCAACGTTAACAAACCTCCAAAAAAGAGATGGATTAATTATCACATATAATAAAAAAAACTCACAGCTTTTGAAACTGCATGTCATAGGAACTTGATAGTTTATTTTGAGTATTTCCAGGGTTCTGGTTCCAAGAGAGCCGACTATCCATGTTTTGAGGCTGTCACAACATATAAAGCCACATGACTACATGAGAGATAATGCAAATAAAAAAAAAGGACTGAAAAAAGAATCAATGAACATCAATTGACATCAACTAATAACAGCTTAATTTCCATCAATATTACTGAGCAGCACTAATGATGAAAAAACAAACACTTTATGTGAGTGAACAATTATACCTGCTTGTTATCAGAATCAAAATAAACTCTGTTATTCACAGCAAGTAATTGACGATTTGGTTGATCTTTTTCACTTCTAGAATGACCTTTGTTTAATCTTTCCACTAGGCGGGTAAATTCTGGTTTCAAAGATTCCAACTCATCAACCACCACAGGTAATTGCTGAAAATAGAAAGGAAAGCCCGTAACGCCATGTCATCAAATTTTAATCAAGTAACAACATACAGTGTGAGATACAGGTACAAATTAATTAACCAAATTCACCTTCTTGCAAAATGCCCGTTCCTTTGAACATAAAACAAGGTAGTCGCGATGATATTTAATTGTATCTAGCACCAAACTGAAAATTCAAACAAAAATAATAGTTTTAAGTTTTAACAACAATAAGCAAAACTCTAAACGTCTAAATTGGGATCTGATCATGACTCTTTGATTACCTTGAATATCTTAGAAGAATCACATACAAATCTATAATATTCTTTTCCTCTCGATATATGTTCGCCTGCATGCACAGAAGTTAGTACCATACAGCAACAAAAAATCCCTCGTTTGCAAAACATGCATGTACATATGGGAGCATGATATGAAGATGACTCCCAAAAGATGCATTTGAAAATACACGAAATACTTCGTACCACACCCAAAAAAAAATCATCTTGCAAATAAAAGCAAGCAATCAATTATATGTTGTTACGGCTTATTCTTTCCCTTTTGGAGGACAATGCTAAAACTTGTTGTCATAAGGCTCTGAGACCAGAGTTCTGTTTATGTTTGCTTCTAACATAAGTATAGCCACTGGTATTACTATAAAAAATTCACAGATCCAAGTTTTATGGCTGTTGATGGATAGCATTCCTGCAGTGGGAATGCAGCATATGCAAGCCTATAGCAAAGCCAAAGAAAACTGTATACCGAATTTTTTTAGTTTTTGATAAGTGCTTTAAAGAGCTCTCCTTGTAAAATCTTAATCAACCTTGATAACAATAGAACGTCAAATGTACATAGTTTGGCATCTTAATGTAGTAGAAAGAAAGTTCAAAGTGAATGTCACATGTTCAGTAATGCAACGATTGAAATTTATTTATGAGCATTTTGGTCTTCTCCAACTTGTACTGAGAGGACTATGTGATGCTCATAGGGAGCAAGTGTGACTAAAACCACGTTTGAAACTGCCGAATGAAACTTTACAATCTAGCTGCAGGGTTTTGATGAATCTAATTAGTTCTAAACTATAGACAGGAACAATACACTATCTGATATGAAAATCATTTACAGCAAACTTCTTACACTAGTCAGCCTCCCCAACAAATTTGCTAACGCTAACACTAACATCACGCAGCATTCATAACTGGAGATCTCTTAAAGGACTAGCTTAGTAATATTGTTGTGCTTACCCTAAAACATACCTAATATCACCTGAAGCAGCAGAAAGGCAAGTTGACTAGAGTAAAAACCTAAGGAATTGGCATTTAACTGAACGGTTGGATAAACACAATTCATTCACTAACCACAAGGTTTTTGCTTTCCTGACCCACTGATCAGCTGACGTTTATTTTGATTTTGGCATTGGAAAAAAAAACAGGAAGCATAAGAGCAAGATAAAAAACCTATCAAGCAATCATCAGCAATACTTGCAATCCACAAAGTCCAATTTGAACAAACGATATTGTTGAACATTAAACCCTAACTAACTATAGGACTAAAACCAATCAGCCAAATTCAATCAATGTAGACTATCAATCAACTACAGCTTCCAAAGGCAAATAGAAACAAGAATTAATTAAAAGTCAAGTTACTCCTCATCAATTTTCCTTTTCGAAGCAACGATTACCTGTTTGAGAAGATTATCGGCGATGCGGTAATAATTACGAAGTGGAATTCGATCATCGACATCGATCTTTCGAGCCATAGCGTTGACGTTGATCGGCTTCCCGAGTGGAGGTCTCATGGTTGTTGATTACGAGAGAATCCGGAAGAAGAATTGTTGTTTCCGGTGACCTTTCGCCGGAGAACAGTAACGCGTCGTTGGGATCAAGTTAAGGAAAAGAAAACTGTGTTACCGAATGACGACACCATGTTGTTCTATAAGGTAGTAACCTCGATTTTTAAAGTATTTTTTATTTTTAACATAATAAATTACATATTTCTCAACTTAAAAAATTAATTACATATTTTTTTTAAAACATATATATTATATATTTATTTATTTCATTAAATTTTATATATTAAATAATTATTTTACCTTGTTTTTACTAATAGCTTTTTACATATTAATGTTTTATTATTATAATTGTTTAAAACTTTTAACAATTATGTTTTGTATTTGAAGATATAACTTTGATTATCGGTTTTTATTTTTTTAAAATAAAGTTTTAAATGAGATGAAATTTTATTGTTTCTATTTACATATAAGACTTCGAACTTGATAAACTATGTAATTAATAGTCGTTAGAAGTGAAATGTATAAAAATAATTTATTGTAAAAACGAATAATATAATCATTCAATAAAAATTTTCAATACAATGGGTAAACATGTAATATGTATGTTTTAGGAAGAAGAAATATGTAATTGATTTTTTGATTTGCTAAATATGTAATTAATGACTTTAGGAAGAGTAAATATGTAAATGCCCCTTTAATTTATATTTAGAAAAATTTCTGAAATTATCTTTTCTCTCTCAAAATGTCTATCCCGAAACTTATTTCTGAAAATATTATTCGGCGTTGACGTCTCAACAAATAAAAGTTGCGGATTTAGCTCAAAAAATTAAGGGCATGCCATTTTTTTAATGGTATATTAATTCAATAAAGAATTTTTTTTTCAAGTAAATTCATTCAATAATGAAATTTTTTTATTTTGCGGTGTATTTGACTTTAACTAGGTTTTCATCCTTGTGTGTTGCGTCGAGGATCCCGTCTTGGTTTCAAATATCAAAACGCGTTGGCAAAAACATGCCTCAATGACTATACCCCATGCAAAACCCTAAAGCATCCTTGGTCGTAAAACTATTATCACTTGATATTGTAACCGGAACAATAGCGACTATAGTATACGGTGCTACATTTTATTTATATATTCGTCTACACACAAATTTATATTGGGACGTTTAAAAAACTAAAGATAAACGAGTATTTTTTCATAAAAAATAACGACCAAAAGTTATTATTGATAATAAAACTATAAGAAAATCAAATGGGTTAAAAGTGTATACTATATATATTATGAGAGCTGTATATATATATATATATATATATATATATACTAGTGGAAATGTCCGTGCGTTGCCGCGGTACGGCTGTTGCGTGATTTTTTGGGAATTCGATTTTAGTCAGTATCGGATCCGTGCGTTATGATGTAAATTAAAAAATCAAAATATAATTATTAAAAACATTGAATGAAAGAAAATAATTACGAATATTACTAAAGTCTTTAATACAACTATATTATCACAACATGATTAGTGAAAGCATAGGTGATATTTATAGTCGGAAATTACTTATTACCTAGATTTTAGGGGAGGTTTCATTTTATGAATATAGATTAGAGTTTTATTATCATCGGATGTAGCTTTCGGTGGTGATTTGCATGAACCGAAGAAAGTTAATAGAGAAATTATCACAACAAATTACCATGTTGATTGTTATTGAGTTTTTAACAACCGGTAAGGAAAAGGGAAATAAGGATTATTGCTCAATCGCAATGAATGAACGGAATTGAAAATAAATGATGGTTTTGTTTGACCACGTATATATGCCTTAACATTTGTATTATAAGCATAATATATTATACTTTATTGTAAGGGTATAAATTAAATAAAATGGTTAATTTTTTGAAATTTAAGCATGACTTTTCTTATGGGTGTCTTAATCCATATGTAAAATTATCATTCAATCCTACTTTTACTTTTATTATAAAAGATATAGATAAATATTAAAATTATTAAACTCACACTATACCCATAAAAAATATAGTATTATAGTTATTATAAACATGAAGATATATATATATATATATAAGTTATAAATATAAATATTTAAATAATATAATACTTAATTTAAATAATATTTAGTTATAAAAATATAATTAGTAAATATAAATTTAAATGTCAATTTATAGTATCATAAATAAAATAAAATTTAATTAAGTGAATTATATAATATCATATTATTAAATAATGTATTAATAATGTTTATTAAATAATATCATATTATAAAATAAAATTTAATTAAGTTATTATTGATAATAAAACTATAATAAAATCAAATGGGTTAAAAGTGTATACTATATTATGAGGGCTATATATATATATATAGAGAGAGAGAGAGATAGAGATGATAGATAACGAATGTTAACCCTTGTTTATTGGGATAACCCGTTAACCAAACTAGTGGTGCATAACAGGCCACGTAATAACTGTAAGTTAAAGTTACAGTGGTAAACTAGTGGTTCACAATCAACATTAAAAAATTTTTTTTAAAAAATATAGCAAGACTATACTCAAATTAAAGATATTAAAATGATCTATTTAATGGTGTAATTTTATAAAAAAATAATATCATACAAAAAATTTAAGACGGTTTTAAAAAAGGGGGAATTTTTTGAAAAATGGAGGGAAAATTATTACATTAGTGGTGTAACCCGGTGTAAAAGTTATTAACACCACATAATCATGATATAAGTGTTTGCTACATTAGTGTTAGTGGGTTATCGCAATATATATATATATATATATATATATATATATATATATATATTATATATATATATATATATATATATATATATATAGGATTGAGTTCAAATGAAAACCCAGAGAAATTGTGTAAAGCAATAAACCAAATCTCCACCTTTGATTTATGAAAATCAATAGCTCATATTTTTTTAAATAAAATAATAAAAAGTTATAATTTTATTAGAACACGTGTGCAAAAAGTCAAACAAATATGAGCCATTGATATCATAAATTAAAGGTGGAGATTTTGAGAATTTCCCAAATATATATACATTTGAACCATCCGCTTTATATATATATATATATATATATATATATATATATATATATAGACACACACACACACACTAGGTTACAATCCCGTATAATACACGGATTAAATAAATTTACTGTTACATGGTTAATAATATAAAAAGTTATATCTTAAATATTGTGTATTATACGGATTGAATAAACACATGTATTACACATTTGAAAATTTGAAATTAACATATTTGGAATTTTAATTATAAATAGTTATTAATTAATTAATAGTTATTATAACATTCATAATTAAGAGTAGAGAGAAGCAGAAAAAACCAATTATTAGATGACCTAAAATGGTTACAAGTGTCCGAATGTATTTTTATTTATTGGTATATATATATATATAATATATATATATAAAACAAAAAACATATAAATAAGATATGGCTTTAGTGGTGTAACAATATATTGAATATATATATATATATATATATATATATAGAAACATGCGTAGAAGTTATATCGTGTTATAAAGGCATATTGAAATTTAGAAATCATTAGAATGTGGAGAAAAAATCTAAAAACTTATCATATTTTACCCGGATCGGTTCAAACGAAATTTGTACCAACACCTAGATAAAAATAAACATGTTATAACAATGTATTTGGGTTTGCAAAAAAAAAAAAATTATATTTTAAAACTTATAGGAGAAAAACAAATTATGACAAAAATAGTTTTAAAAATAAAATAATATTGAAAACTTAAAACATCAAAAAGAATTCATTGGGTGAACATGATTGGTCCTTTTCTATTTTTTTAACCAATACACAAATTTTATAAATTATAGTATAATACACACACATACTACTGCTACATGTATATAATAGAGGTGATCAAATTACAAAGAAACAAACTTAAGTAAACTAACTTAAAAGATAAACAAATTTGTTATAGCTAAAAGTCCATTTTTATACTAATAGATAAATAATATAATTGACGATGAATTAGGCTTTTAATTGAATGGATGATAATATTATTTTTATTTGGGCTTTTAATCTTATATTAATTTGAGTATTTTATATTTGAATGAAATTTTAATTTTTGGCTAGGCGTGTCATGATACATATAATGGTTAAATAATAATTGCACTTCGGAATGAGAGTTCAGGGGTAGCCGGGGCTACCCCTGCCCCCTTAATATATCCTCCCATGACAGATAGAAGCAGACGTCTATGCAACATAAATAGTCACAAATAAACACGTGCCTAAGCAAACAAGTGCCTTTTCTTTGTGGGCGGGTGCCTGTTCCTTTAGAGATGCTTCTGCTTAAGCACACATGTTCATTTTTAATTGACTCTACTATCCATGTGCTCGCTTTTACCTGTACAAATGTTGTACAAGTGTCGGCACTTTGTATAATAGAAAACTTTTTGAGCAATAATTTTTTGGGGGGGGGGGGGGTATCTCAAGAGAAAAAAAAAAAAAGAAGAAAAGGGATATTTTGAGAATTTCCCAAATATATATACATTTGAACCATCCGCTATATATATATATATATATATATAGACACACACACACACACTAGGTTACAATCCCGTGTAATACACGAATTGAATAAATTTACTGTTACATGGTTAATAATATAAAAAATTATGTCTTAAATATTGTGTATTATACAGATTGAATAAACACATGTATTACACATTTGAAAATTTGAAATTAACATATTTGGAATTTTAATTATAAATAGTTATTAATTAATTAATAGTTATTATAACATTTATAACTAAGAGTAGAGAGAAGCGGGAAAAACCAATTATTAGATGGCCTAAAATTGTTACAAGTGTCCGAATGTATTTTTATTTATTGGTGTATATATATATATATATAAAACAAAAAACATATAAATAAGATATGGCTTTAGTGGTGTAACAATATATTGAATAATATATATATATATATATATATATATATATATATATATATATATATATATATATATATAGAAACATGCGTAGAAGTTATATCGTGTTATAAAGGTATATTGAAATTTAGAAATCATTAGAATGTGGAGAAAAAATCTAAAAAATTATCATATTTTACCCGGATCGGTTCAAACGAAATTTATACCGACACCTAGATAAAAATAAACATGTTATAACAATGTATTTGGATTTGCAAAAAAAAAAAATATTATATTTTAAAACTTATAGGAGAAAAACAAATTATGACAAAAATAGTTTTGAAAATAAAATAATATTGAAAACTTAAAACATCAAAAAGAATTCATTGGGTGTACATGATTGGTCCTTTTCTATTTTTTTAACCACTACACAAATTTTATAAATTATAGTATAATACACACACATACTACTACTACATGTATATAATAGAGGTGATCAAATTACAAAGAAACAAACTTAAGTAAACTAACTTAAAAGATAAACAAATTTGTTTTAGCTAAAAGTCCATTTTTATACAAATGGATAAATAATATAATTGACGATGAATTAGGCTTTTAATTGAATGGATGATAATATTATTTTTATTTGGGCTTTTAATCTTATATTAATTTGAGTATTTTATAATTGAATGAATTCTCAATTTTTGGCTAGGCGTGTCATGATACATATAATGGTTAAATAATAATTGCACTTCGGAATGAGAGTTCAGGGGTCCTACTCGCTTAATATATCCTCCCATGACAGATAGAAGCAGACATCTATGCAACATAAATAGTCACAAATAAACACGTGCCTAAGCAAACGAGTGCCTTTTCTTTATGGGCGGGTGCCTGTTCCCTTAGAGATGCGTCTGCTTAAGCACACATGTTCATTTTTAATTGACTCTACTATCCATGTGCTCGCTTTTACATGTACAAATGTTGTACAAGTGTCGGCACTTTGTATAATAGGAACATTTTGAGCAATAATTTTGGAGGGGGTATCTCAAGAGAAAAAAAAGAAGAAAAGGGATATTTTGAGAATTTCCCAAATATATTATCATTCATCTTTTCCTTTGGATCCAAGAAAACGTTCCATCTTTACTTCTTCTAAAAGCTGAACTCATATATATCTAATTTCAAAATAACTTGGGTTGTTTTTTAACATGCCTTGCACATATGATGGACGAGTTAAACCAAAGCTTAGATAAACGCACACGGTCCAATGATAGCCTAACCCGAATAGCCTAACATGTTATCATCACATCATCCCACAAACGTAATGTTCTCAAAAGAGAGGGAAACTATACTATTTGTTAAAAAAACAAAAGTAATACTACAAAACAAAAGTATAACTATCAAAAAAGGCTTTGGTAGGGCTTATATCATATATTTTTAGACTTAGGCTTTGAATTAAATGAGTGTGCCATGGTTGTAGAGGGTTGTGAGTAAAAAACCATCATCTTCCAAATCTGTCAAGCCAAGGCTGCATCTAATTCAAAGTTCAGGTCTTGAGTTTAATGTCATCATGTAAGGCCCCGTTCCCGGGACACTTATAGTTGGACAATCATCGCACATACTATTTAAATCACATTACAAATCATTAAAGCATTGCAGCGGAATAATTTAACAAAAACCATTTCATGCATTAATAATTTGCTTTTGCCAAATAATACAACGTTACAAAAACTTCGTTTGGTTGCATTACGATACAAAAACATCATTGTTACACAAAATGGATGCCATCCAAAATCTTTACCAAGTAGCTTCGCCCCGTGCCATCCTCAGCAACCATTACCTGCCAACTGAAAATGCATAAAAGTCAGCGTTGCTGAGTGAGTTCTAGTTTTATAAAAATATTCATATTACCTTTCATTCGTTAAAACATTTTGAATACTTTCGCACATGATCATACATTATACATACATATAGATAATAGCATTATTATCTTCCGTCATCGTTCATTTCGTACTTTTCGCACTTTACATCATCTTTCACTTCTATCTAGATCCTGTCATATGCTAAACCCCCCTCTTGGGCACGAAGCCAACTAATCTAGGGTTTAGCGACAAGGATCTCATATCGCACGTATGGAACAGTCACCAAGACTGAATCCCCTGTGTGTGAACCCTCATGGGTCAGCCAAAATCACACGCTGTATGACACACAGTTGAGCTGACAACTCTCATTGAGTTGTGAACCTCCTTACATTTTGCTTGCAAGACTTTCATTCGTTCATTCATTATGTTCCACTTTCATTATCTTAGATCTTTCGCTTCGTTAAGATAATATTTTACGTTCATTATCATAATCACACCACGTAATAATACGAAATAAGGAACATAAATAAAACAGGCCACAAACATGCACCACATCATCATATAACATCACATACAGCATCATACATCATCCCTGAAAACATCCCAAGGCGTAACCTAAAAGTCCTTTTTTCCCCAAAATTTCAAAATATTTTCTAAGTCTTTAGGCGCATGGGCACTATGCAGGCGCTTGGGCACTATGCGGGCGCTTGAATACTTAGGCGCATGGGCAACTCAGGCGCATGGGTAGGTTTTGGGCACATGGGCACTATACGGGCGCATGGCCAACACTTAGGCGTCTGGACAACTTTCTAGGCGCATGGATACTATGCAGGCGCATGAGCCTGATTTAGACGCATGGGCACTTAGGCGTTTGGGCAGTTGGGCGTATGGCACACTTAGGCGTCTGGGCATGATTCTAGGCGCATGGGCACTATTTGTGCGGATGAACCTTGGGCGCATGAGTACTATGCAGGCGCATGGCCAACTGTTTTCCTAACTAACATTATTTTCAGCCCCAATTCATCAATCTAACCTGTTCCAAGCCTAATTCCTAACATACTAAGCATCAAAACAAGCATACCACATGAACATAATCAAAATCCTTCCCGAGCATACACCGGGCATACACATACACAAACGGATACACACCCAACTTTCATAAAAATGTTCTAACATGCATTTCAGCCCCAAAACAAGTTAAAATATTTAAAAACGGGGATCTAGAACTCACCTCTTGCAACTTTCGAGTAAGACTTCCTTCAAACCCGAATGCTTATGAGTTCAAACACCTAAAGGCTAAAAATCAGCCAAGAACACCCCAAAAATCAGAAATACTAACCTGAATTCAGCTTTTTCTTTTTTCTCTCTCTAAAACCGAGAGAATTCTCTGCTTTCTCTCTCTAGAAAATTCGATGAAAAGATGGTACAGGGGTCACGGGCGGCCATGGCACCTTTTGAACAAATTAATAAAAATCTTTGCCCCATGTACAACTTTAACCCCTCAACTTGGGTTATTTTACTTTTCTTTCCTTTTCTCCACTTTTCTCTTCTTTTAAAATTTCAGGGTGTTACACATCACAATACATGATAAAGCCAAGTGAGTAAAACTTAACAAGAAATAATTGAAGTCTTTCACGAAACAAATAACGATCAACAGCCTCCTTAAAAACCCGGATGCCTCAGACGATCTAATACCCGTCATCATTGACCTAATTGACTAAACACAAAGGCAAAATGGCCAACATATATCATTTTTGTAAACGTCGAACCAACATGACATTTCATAAAAATGTTTTGGATGATACAAACCTACCATCACAAGCCCAACACAATCACCATCATCTAGAGCCAACATCATAAATTAGGAAGATATCAAAAAAGAAAACAATCTTAAATGAAGCAAGTTTTAGAAGTAACAAAGGCAATCACCAACACCATTAAAAAATGGAAAAGTCACGAGCATCAAACAACAGTACACAAAGTTTCACACCTCGTCGCGGAAGAACCACGAAGCGTAACTTATGGTTTTCAAAGCAGATTATTGCAAACATTAACACACAACGAGATACATAATTTAAAATTTCAAGCATCCCAAAATCAATTGTTTAAAAACCATATTGTTTATCAAAATAACTTGACTTAAGATTTCACCCATATGACCTAAACATAATGGGTTAATAACTGAAATCTCTCAATAGCCTATCGAGATGCATGAATGATTTAGTACATTGGTTACTCCTTAAAGTTGTGTTTTAATTACCTGAAAAACATACTTAAAAATAGTCATATAACGTTGATGAGTTCATAGGTTTTAATCATTTAAAAAAACAGAATCACTATTTGAGAACACTAGGAATACGATAAACAAAACAGATACATATGACCAATTCGTGAACTTGCAAGTAACACAAATAATTTATGACTTCATGATACATAACCAAACCATGAAAACTGAGAACCTTGCCCCAACTCGCCTAGCGGGTAGTGAGTTGGACAATATACTATCATTCGAACATGTTGTTGGACGGTTAGCGCGACTAACCATTATAGGAGGTGTGAAAACATAATAGTACTATTTAATATTTGTTTAACCTAAAAAAGATCATGCATGCCAACTCAAATGATAATTGGTTAGTTGTTTTATTTGGAAATTTGGCTAACTATTTGATTGATGCGGATTAGTTAATGCGGATGAAGGAAATACATAAGTATTGAACTCAATGCAGATGAGTTATATTTAATATGGTTGAAGAAAAAAAATTGATACGGATAAGACATTGGTCATCCAAATTATGGATGAACAACATCTAATGCGGAAGAACAACTAAAGCAATGCGGATAAGCAAGTATTCATCTGCATCAACCAATGCGGATGAACACAAAAGTCAATAAGGATGAAGACTATAAATGCTAATACAGTTTTTGTGTACTTTTTGACTTGTTTATTTTTGATGTAGTAGAATATGTCAGGGTATTTTTCTAGGCCATAAGTCAGGCATATAAATAGAAAGATAGGATTCACATGATTTAACCCTTGAAACTAATTTTCCCACTTTGTGTATTTTGAGCAATTTAATATACACAAAGTGTATTTTGTGAGTATTTCATCTTGTTCTTGTGAGTATTGATCATTGTGATTCCACCATAATGATTCAATAGCAAATTTAGTATATTTAATCCATTCAAAATCCTCCTAAAGAATTGGTATTAGAGCCTCAGGTATTGTTTTCAGATCTAATCTCAAATAGATTTGAATATCGATTGATCTACTAATCTTGCTGCAAATCTAAGCTGCTCTAAGCATTGATTTGTAATCAATCTAACCATATATCAAAGCCAACAAGTTTTGTTCAAAATTCATCATGGATTCAACATATATACTGTTCAATTGATATATTGGTTATGTTCGTCGAAATTAACCAACAAAAACGCCTGATCTACAAGTGTTTGTGAGATCTAACTTGAGATTAGTTAAGGGTTTCTAATTGAAGGGTTTTACACCATATTTGAGTGAAATTGAGACTTATTTGGACAAGAATTTGAAAAATAGTTGACGAACATTATACACCACATTGGTTACCATTCACCGCATCAAGCACTATTCATCGCATTTGTGTTTAAATACTATTCAAGGCATCAATAATTCTCATCGGAGATAAGTGTTCATCGCGTTGAACTTGTGAACTGAGTGTACTGTTCACCATGTCACTATTCACACCATTGCTCTCCAAAGCGTTATTACATATAGTACTATTGTCTATCGCATCAAATTCAAAGTTTGAAGATCTTTTTGATTTTGGCTGGCTTTGTTGACTATTTGGACTCTTTTGTACTATTGGACTTAAAATCAACATAAAATTAACATCACTAATTTCTAAAATCAATTAAGTATTATCAAACCAAGTTTAAAAATCAAGAAATTAAATTGGATTCACTAAGCTCATTTAAAATTGGGCATACTTTTAAACCATCCGTATCAAACTATAAATCAGATTTTAAACAATGGAAAATTAGATTAAAAAATTACATCACCTTAGTAGAACCAGATTATTAGATATCAATTAGTAAGGTTCACTCATTCCCACTACACTTGATGCAGATCAATACAAAAATATGGGATTCTAGTTGTAGATCCTTCTTTGAATCCTAAACAAGATGATATCAAGAAGATAAAGGTAGACATGAAGGTTTACTCTGTGATCACCATGGCACTGAAGATGGAAGTATTGAAATGGCTGGAGAAATATAGTACTACCAAAGGTTAAGTTGAAATGCGGAGGTTACTAAGATTAACAAGGATAAGTTGGTAAACCAATATGAGATGTTCCACCATGTCCATGGAGAATCCATCATGAAACAACTACACAAGTTGAAAAATGACTTAGAAATCATTGGAGTCACTTACAAGACAAAGGAGGCAAACAAGAAGATTTGTCATTCATTGCCCGAATCATGGAAACATAGTGTTGCCCTGATAAAGAACACACTAGATCTTAACACGTAGTAGCCAAGATTGAGGCAATAGAGTTAGATGAGAAGTCTAGAAACCTAGGTGAACCGTGATTAAATCATATAAGTTTCTAGTTGAATCTCATTCAGTTGAGAATGCTTTCATCACTATGGAAGATGACTTTATGAAACCTCCTAAAACTCTAAGAATTTCTACATTTGTCTCAGCTTCTTAAATGAAGAATTCAAAGACACGTTCTTCATCATAGCAAGCTTATACTCAATCTTCACCAAGTCCATCTGATTATGTTAGTAAAGAGAAAAAAGGCTACTTATAATGCCTTTGTTTCAAGCTTTGAAACTTATTTTGGAGGAAGAGTATGTAACACCCGAAAATTTTAAAAGAAGAGAAAAGTGAAGAAAAGGAAAGAAAAGCAAAATAACCCAAGTTGAGGGGTTACAGTTGTGCAAGGGGCAAACTTTATTATTAATTTGTTCAAAAGGTGGCATGGCCGCCCACCCTTTGCACATCACCTTCTCTGTCGATTTTCTAGAGAGAGAAAGCAGAGAATTCTCTCGTGTTTTAGAGAGAAGAAGAAGAAGAGGCTGAATTCAGGTTAGTTTTTTGATTTTTAGGTTGTTCTTGGCTGATTTTCAGCCTTTGGATATGTGCTTATGTGCTTGTATGTGTTCAGTTGTGTGTTTTTGGTGTTTTTAGGTGTTTGAACTCATAAGCATTCGGGTTTGAAGGAAGTCTTACTCGAAAGTTGCAAGAGGTGAGTTCTAGATCCCCGTTTTTAAATGTTTAACCTGTTTTGGGGCTGAAAATGTATGTTCTAATGTTTTTATGAATGTTGGGTGTGTACCCGTATATGTATGTGTGTGCCTTGTTGGGTGGGTTTATGATTCGGGAAGATTGTCGATCATGTTCATGTTGTATGCTTGTTTGATGCTTAGTATGCTAGAAACTAGGCTAGAACAGGTTAGAATGGTGGTTTGGTGTCTGAAAATGATGTTAGTTAGAAAACAGTTGGCCATGCGCCTAAATGCTCATGCACCTAAAATCATGCTCCCAAATAGTACTCATACGCCCAAGGTTCATGTGCACAAATGGTGCCCATGCGCCTAGAATCATGCCCAGACGCCTAAGTGTGCCCATACGCCCAACTGCCCAAACGCCTAAGTGCCCATGCGCCTAAATCAGGCTCATGCGCCTGCATAGTACCCATGCGCCTAGAAAGTTGTCCAGACGCCTAACTGTTGGCCATGCGCCCGTATAGTGCCCATGCGCCTAAGTGTTTCCATGCACCTAAGTATTCAAGCGCCCGCATAGTGCTCAAGCGCCTGCATAGTGCTCATGCGCCTAAAGACTTAGAAAACATTCTGAAATTTTCGGGAAAGAGGGACTTTTAGGCTATGACTTGGGATGTTTCCGGGGATGATATGTGATGATTATATGATGATGTGGTGTATGTTTGTGGCCTGTTTTCTTTATGTTCCTTATTATGTAATATTCCGTGGCTTTACGTGGTGTGATTATGTTAATGAACGTAAAGTATTATATAATGAAAGCGAAAGTTAATGTTAATGAAAAGTGGAACGTAAAGAATGAATGAAAAGTCTTGCAAGCAAACGTAAGGAGGTTCACACCCAATGAAGGGTGTTAGCTCAACTGTGTGCGGTTTAGCTAACCCAGAAGGATGCACACGGGGTCTAATCCTTGTGATTGACGAAACGTATGGGACCCTTGTCGCTTGCCCCAGGTACTAAAGTTAGCTTCGTGCACAATGTTAGGGGTCCATTTATAGACTTCGGGCCAGTAATCAGCTTCGTGCACAATGTTCGGAGTATAGCACATGGCATTGGTCCGGATGAAAGTGAAAGAAAATGATGAATGTACGAATGACGTACGATGACGAACGATGATGAAAGATAATAATAAATATTATCTATATGTTTACGTTTGATGTATGATCGCGAATGAAAGTAAAGAAAGGATTTCAAGCGAAAGTAAAATATTTTATTATAAAACTAGAGCTCACTCAGCAACGCTGACTTTTATACATTTTCAGTTGGTAGGTAATGGTTGCTGAGGATGGCACGGGGTGAAGCTACTTGGCAAGTTTTGACTGACATCCATTTTGTGTAACAATGATGTTTTTGTGTTGTAATGCAACCAAACGATGTTTTGTAATGTAACAATGTTGTATTATTTGACAAAAGCAATTATTAATATATGAAATGGTCTGTTAAATCATTCCGCTGCAACGATTTATGAAATGTAATATGTTTTAATTATCATGTGCGATAAGTGTCCAACTGTGAGTGTCCCGAGGACGGGGCCTTACAGAGTAACATATGCTCATCTCATTCAAGAAGATCTGAAAAGAGATAGATCCTAGTGATGTTGAGGAAATGAATATTCAATGGTAAACGACCATGATTGCTATGCGTGCTAAGAAGTTCTTCAGAAAAGTAAAGAAACTTACTTTGAATGAGAACAACAAGTTGGGATATGATAAACCCAAGGTTAAAAGTTTTAATTATGGTGTAAATAGTCATATTTCTAGAGAATGCAATGCTTCAAGAAACAACAACAAATTCTCCAAAAACTCTTATGACAATCATCAAATCCAAGCAATCATCAGCAATCTCACCAAGGCGGTCATTGGTTATTTTAGGAATTCTATATATCATACTCAACCCAAACAACAACATCAACCATAGATTACTTTCCAAGTTCGAGCAACTCCATACACTAATTCCAATGCACTTGTGATTAGATAAGATGGGGTATGTGACTAGAGTTTTTATGCAAAGGAATCATGAGTTGTTGGCTCACATCAATGAAAGTCCCCAATGCTAGCTGAGGTAAAAGAAAATATGTGTAGTCAAAAATGCATAAATGAAGTGCTAGGCTACAAAGAATATAATCATAAACCGGCTAACATGATAAAGGAGGAAAGGGTAAAGGCTGAAATGCTAAAACATGAAATGAGTAGTTTTGAGGATAACATTAAATCTATTTTAATAGACATTGAGAAATTTTATGGTGAAAAGTACACCTTTGAAGCTCAGATTGAGAATTTGATTAATTTGTTGGCCAAATCTAAATCTAAATAGACAGCTATTGAAGTTAAACTTGAAAAACTCACTCTCATCTGTTAAACTTCAAGAAATGCTTGATGCACAAGGGGAATGAAAAGACGTGAGTGGTATAGGTTATCAAGCCTGTCCTCCTCCGTATAATCATTACTATACAGTAATGCTTGAATTAATGACTAAATCAATTCTTTAAGAAATAAAAATTGTTGATAACCAATCAAAAAGCTTTTCCCAAAAAACAACGCCTTAAATCAATCCATCTGTTTATGATTCATTGAAACAAATGTTGAAAAGATTAAAAACGATCATCTTAATTTTAATCAAAGAGTATTCAACAAGCCTGTGTACAAGCCAAAACGAAAAAGTTTAGTAAAAGCTATATTTTTCTGTATAACATTTCAAGCATTAGGTTTTCTTTAAAATGGAGCTCTTTTAAGTATGAAAAAGGATAATTTAGGATTTGGTAACCCTGATTTTGTTTCATACTTGAACAAAAAAAAAGGAAATAAAACAATTAATTGCTGAAAGCAAGTATGAAAATAAGGTCATCTCATAAGTATTCAATCTATCAGATTTTGTTTCATCAACCTCTAAAGATAAAAATTTTATTGCTTTATCTCCCAAAGCTAAATCAAAAGTTTTTTTTGATATTTGTTCTAAAACTGATGTTGGCAAGTTTAACAAAAAACTTCATAACAAAAAGAACAAAGAAAAGCACCAAATGATAGAAAATCTAAAAATGGTTAAAACAATCACATGGGGCTAAAAAGGTTGATTATGCTTCAACATATAAGACCAAAGAACTTTCAAAACAAAAAAATCTTTAACTAAGCTAAAGACTCAAAATCGACAGGGAAACAACAGTCACAATCTTATTATTGTGATTGGTGCGACATGTACACTCACAACACGATTGCTAATTCAACAAGTACTATTCAATCTATGACATTTATAATCATTTCAGCAATGAATGCTACTTTAATAAATATTATGCAGTGTGTGAAATGAAAAACCACCTAAATATGCAAACCATAACAACCCATCAAACAAAAACCATGTCAAGGTTTCTCAACAAAAATTTGAATTTTATGATTCATGACATCTAAGATCTAATAGAGTCAATCAATAGAAAACTAAAAGTTTCAAAAAAGGTATGAATTCTAATCTTAGGACTCAAACAAAAAAAAACAATATTGCTAATAAATGATGTTCATAATTTCTTAATATGCATAGAGATCAACCTTTTGATTACAATTATGTTTGTTATAAGGAAATAAAGAAATTTAAGCAAAATGGCTCTTCATCAAGACTCATCAAGTCTTAATCAAAATGGATAATTCATTTGTCTCATCAATTAAATCCATATTTTCTAAACCAAAGTTTACTGAAAAAGATAAACTTGATGAATCAATTTTAAAAGCTAAATTTGAAAGAGTATACCAAAGAGTTATAGTTGTTGATAGGAATGAACAACGCAAAACCTCATGGCTTGGGTTTCTCATTTTAACTAATTATTTTGTGCTTGAAAGGACACCCAATAATATCTAAGAATATTTGGTATGTAGACAGCGGATGTTCCCAGCAAATTACGAGAGATAGTTTCCTTTTGCATGACTTTAAGCATATTCAAGGAACTAGTGTAGCCTTTTATGGAGATTCACAATGTGGAAGAATATCAAGTACGACACCTATGTCCTTAACTTTAATTCTGTTCGTCCAATCAAAAACACTTGTTAACTTACAAAAGCATCTCTTGATGCCCAAGTACAACATACACAATTGGGGCATAAAATTTAAAAAGTATGAATAAGTTGGTCGAAGGAAACAATGTTCTTGGTTTACCTCAGAAATAATTTCATTGCATTGATTACTATCAACATGCATCAAGGGAAAACAACATTAATCTTTTCACAGGCCTAACATTATGAATTCAAGCAATAATCCATTATAGTTAATTCCTATGGATATTTTTGGCCCAACGAAAACCATGAGTATAGGCAATAAGTAGTATTATTTGGTAAACATTGATGAATATTCAAGGTTTACATAGGTTTTTTTACTTCATAAAAATGAATTAGCACAAATCATTCAATAGTTTATCAGTAAAATTGAAAATCAATTAAATTTTAAAGTAAAATCAATTAGAAGTGATAATGGTACTGAATTCAAAAATGATGATTTACATTCATTTTGTAGTAACAAAGGTATTGCTAATCAATTTTGTATTGACTCCTCGAAAATGATATGAGGCATTATCATCATTTATCCTTTAAGAGGAGTACAAACGAGAAAAGATTGCTCAGACTCTATTTCGCAAGAAGAAAGGGGCATGAAGTCTTGTTAGTCCAGATTTATGTGGATGATATCATTTTTAAATTAACAAACAAACTACTCTACAAAGAATTTAAAGAGCTAATGTATACTAAATATCATATGAATGCCATGGGTGAGCTCACATTCTTTTTGGGATTGCAAGTGAAGTAAACTAATAAAGGAATTTCAATCAACCAATCAAAGTACATGATTTCGGGTAAAAGAAATTCCATCTTACAGACTCTCAGTTACTCATAATTCTAGTAGATTCCAAACTGAGAATAGGACCTAATTCAAATGGTAAATATATGGATCAAGAACAATACCGTTTAATGATTGGTTCTATCATGTGTCTTACTACAAGTGGACCTAATATTATGTTTGGAGTTTGTTTGTGTGCACGATACGAGGCAAACCTAATGGAATCTCATATCAATGCTAGTATACGCATCTTTAGATACTTGAAAGGGAAACTAACTCATAAATTATGGTGCTTAGAAAAGGTGATTTCAACCTATATGCATATACTGATAGTGATTACCGGGGCTACAACTTCAACCAAAAGTCAACATCTAATGGTTATTAATTTCTTGGTCAAAGTCTCGTCTCATGGTAGTGTAAGAAACAGCTACAAAAGTTAAGTATATAGTAGCATCCATTTGTTGTGCATAAGTACTCTAGATTCTAAACCAAATGCTTGATTATGAGTTTAATGTCATATAGAGAGCAATTCGTATTGACAACAAGCATCTATTATTATGACTAATAATCCAATACAACACTAAAATACAAAACATTTGAAGATAAGACATCACTTTTTGAGGGAATATGTGAAAAAAATATTAATCAAGTTGATTCAAGTACATAATAATGATCAACTAGCTGATTTATTTACTAAGGTAGATGAACATGACAAGTTTGAATTTCTTGCATAATCTATTGGCATGATTAATCTTTACTAGGAAAAGAATATAATAAATTATATATTTTGTTGACAAAATTTTTATATATTAAATTTCATATATCAAAATGCAAAAACATTTAAAATTCAAGAAAAAATAAAGAAGGAAGTCCCTATTTTAAATAAGAAAGAATTTACCTTAAAATCAAATGAGAAATGATAGTACATCAGTTTTTATTCTTAGCAAAATTACTTTTACATATAATAAAGACTAACATGACTTATCTGATGTGTTTGTAGGCTCATCTTGGTACATGCTTATGTGAGGAACTAAAGCGGATATATAACTGTGAATCCATCATCTTAGTGTATGGGTAAGTATTAAGATATCTAAGTTGGCATGTGTAGTTACCTAATAACACAAGGTAATGACACTTTTTGAATTCCCATTCACTAGCATCTGTTTCTTTTTTGTTTTTGTTTTGCAGAGTAAAGACATTGAGTAAACAAGACACTTTTTTGTTTTGCTGAGTAAAGACATTGAGTAAACAAAGCACAAAGTGCTGATGCCAAAGATCCACCAAGAATCCTAATAAGAATCATATCCCAAAGTGGATGAAACAATAAAATCCCAAATTGGATTACATCCCAAAGAGGATCACTTCCCAAAGTGGTAAGCAAAAGAATCCCAATGTGGTTCATAAAAAATAATAGATCAAAGTAAAAAGAATCCCAATGTGGATCAATTCCCCTACCCTGTCAACATAAATGTGAAATCATAATCTAAATGACCGGGTCATGTAAGTTGTGATGAAGTTCTATTATGCATTTCATGTGGGTGGTTGGTCTTTCTATGCTTCTAAGTGTTAGGTACATAGTGAATATTTATTCAAATCAAAACATGCAAACTTACAAAGTGTAAAAAAGAACAAATGCATGAGTTTAAAAGGACAAACAGATCTGTAATTAATTTGTTTAGCCCTGTAAACGAACCTAACATTCATGAACTGTTCATGAACTGTTGGGCGGAAAGTTAGTTTATGTTCGTTCGTTCATTTAAGTAAATGAACAAACATGAACACAAATTTTTGTTCGTTTAGTTAAACGAACGAACATGAACACTTTTTTTGTTTGTTCATTTATTTTAATGAACATTTGGCTATGTTCGTTCATATAAGTTCGTTTATGTTTGTTTAATTATGTTCGTTTATTTACACCACTAATTTGGATGTGTTTTTTAACAGATTATGATGTATTGGACTTGTTCGTATGTGTTCATTAGCGTTCATGTATGTTTGTTTATGTTCGTTTATGATTGTTCAATTATATTCATTTATTTGTGTTTGTTTGTGTTCGTTTACGTTAATAAACTGTTCATTTCACTACAAGAAACAGCAGCTATAGAGGCGATAAAAGTCGTCGCTATAGGGTATAGCGACGACACTTATCGCTAAAGGGTCGCCGCTATACACTCGTCGCTAAATCACATCCATGTCGTCGCAAAACACGTCGTCGCTATAGTGTACACCTATAGCGACGACATGTCGCCCCTAAAATGTTGTCGTCAAAATCTAAGAAGAAATTTAGAAAATAAAAAATAAAAAATAAAAAATAAAAAAATATATTTAGCCATAGCGACGACTTTAGAGGCAAAATGTCGTCGCTATAGAGTCTGTTTAAGTTTTTTTTATTTTTTTAATTTTTAAAAATTTTCCAGATTTATAATATATATTTAACCTAGTCCCAATTGTTCAAACTGTTCAAATTCCACAACATTATAATATAAAGTCAAATACTTAGATGTCTAAATACATAAAGTTGTTTGAATATGCCAAACATTTAACAAACAACTTCATCATTTGATCAAACACAAACAAACAACTTAATCACTTGTAGTATCTTCTTCATCCCCTTCTTCATTCGGTTGACACAATGATTTGTTGTTGTTTTGTAACATCGAAAGGAGTGGATTTATTTGTTCTTGCATTTGTGCATTTATTTGAAGTTGTTGCTGCCATCTTTCATTTGATTGTCTAACTTGTTCTTGCATTTCATCATATTGTGACGGGGGTGCATACGTACTAGGAGTCACATCCGGGGTAACACTTTTCACTTTTCGACCAACGCCCCGTATATGACCACGCCTAGATCCCAAGGAACGTGCAAGAACCTCAACCTCATCAACTGATGTCTCATCTCCCGTCGAGCTCGATAATGATCTATTTATCTCATCTTGAATTTGTCCCTACATTAAACAATAAAATAAACATACATTAAATGTTTTACTAAAATTTGGAAGTGTAACTACTTTATAATGAATAACTAACATGTTCAACTATATAAAAAACGATAATAATTCCCGAATTTCAATTAACATATACTATAGAAACAATCCTACCTACATTAGTAACAATAACATCAACTAATAGTTATAATAAATCCAACTAATAGTTATAAAGTGTCAAAGTCAATCAAACCCATTTTATTAGTCATCATAGATATATAAATGATTGGTTTTTACTTGTCCAATGTCTTTCTGTATTTTCATTAACCCATCGTGACCCTTGCTTAAAATGCATAGCTTTCCAACCCTCCACATGCTTTGCCCGCCCAGTTTCTTTTATCTACAAACAACAAAAGTATTACTATTCATATTTAAAATAACTATTACAACTTTATATAATCCTAATATTTACCTCTGTGTGCCACCTTTGAGCATATGATTGAGTACCATGATACTCAATTACACAAACATAGATGCATATATACATAAATCAAAGTTTGCAAGTGAAAACACGTACCTTATCGATGAAATAGATATATGAATGAAATCGCACTGCTCAACCGCAACAAGATCCTCGTATATTAAAAAATAAAATAAAATAAAATAAGTTAAAATGAATTCATAATTTTTAACATAATATATATAAACACACATACATACACATATATATATATATACATATATATATATACATGCATACATTATATACATAGACATAAATATATACATACACACATTATACACATACACATACACATACACATACACATACACCCACACATACACATACACGCATACACATACACAAACTCAATCACATTCACATACACATATATTCACATACATTTACACATACATATACATATATGTACATATAATCTTACACATACATATACATACACCTACAAACACATATATCCGTAAACACAATAATTGCTACATATACATATACATATACAAATATACGTATACTTACACAAACATACAGCCTAAGAACTACCCAATTTCATCAAAAATTGAAACTTAATGTGTATGACTTTAAGATTATTCAAAATAGGGATAAAATTGGGTAAAATCATTTACCTGTGGCCGATGGGATGGTACAAGGGTCACACGAGAGTGGTAGTCGGAGGTTTGACCGTTGAGAGTCGGAAATCGCCTGATTTTGAGCTCCAGGACGAACTTTTGGTTTTGGGGGGGGGGGGGGGGGGGGGGGTTAAATGGCGTCAATGTGAGCTGCAGATCCTTTTTTCCCTAACTGCAAGTTATAACGATGACAAGTCGTCGCTAATAGAGTGTAAAAACGATGTCGTCCAATTAAATTGCTAATTAAAAATAAAATAACCTATAGAGGCGACATGTCGTCACAATAGAGTGTTGACTTTTTTATTTTCCGAGAGTATTGGATAAAAAATAAAAAAATATTACTTTTAGCGACGACATGTTGTCGCTAATAAATTTTCATGTGGCGGGTGTATTTCCCGCGCCAAACTCTACTACGACGACAAATCGAAGCAAAAAATAAATTTTGGTCAAAAAAACCCAAAGGCCTATGGAGGCGACATGTCGTCGCTATAGCCTAGACTATAGGGACGACTTATGTCGTCGCTAGGTGTCGCCTCTATAGCTGTTTCTTGTAGTGTTTAGCTTATTAACGAACAAACATAAACAAACACGAACACTTCCGTTTCTTAATGAACGAACATGAACAAAAAAAGTGTGTTCGATTATGTGTTCGTGTTCGTGTTCATGTTTGGTTAAAGTTAAATGAACGAGCACGAACATTATAATGTTCGTGTTCGCTCGGTTCATTTAAAGGCCTAAATTGTTTATGAACATGTGTATTCTACTAAGTTTACTTGTATTTGTGAAGGATTCATATTGATATGATCCCATTTAAGACTTTTCACTTCCACATTAATTTTCAACACTTGAAAGTTTTCAAAAGATTTAAAACCCACTAGTCTATATAAACCAAATTTGACTTAAGTTGAACACATTTCAAATTGTGTCTAGTGTGAAAGTGTTTGTTTTTGAGAGTGCAACTAGTGTTCGTTTCTGATTTCCATCATCAAATCAATTAGTTGATCATTTCAATTTCATTTCCAAAGCTTATATCGATCATCTGCTACTATAGTATCGTTTATAAGGTGATTATTAACTAAAACATGGATTTAGTCTTGAACCAACTCATCATTAGAATACCAATGATTAACATCAAAGAACCCTAGGTTTCAAACTTGAATGTTAATGATCAAAACAAGTTATAGTTATCTAAATAAACATAAACTAACAAGATGCTATCATCATGGAAAAGATTTGATGAAAATAAAAAGTTTGAGTTTTTAAAACCCGATAAGAACAGAGGTTTTATTCAAATAAAGAGAAAAACAAAATAATAAAATATTAAACTACCAAAATAAGTTGGTGATGACATTAGAATAATCTAAAGTAAAAAAACAAGTTTAAAATGATGTTTTTGGAAAAGTTGTGTTAAAGCCACAGTAGGTTATTAAAAGGACAATTAACATATTTAGTCAAAGATTTGACCAAATTAGTCTTTAAAACAGTATGTTATACCTATATTAACACAAGTTGAATTACTAACTATCAATCATGTCACAAATATGTCTCTTGTGTAGATCATGGCTAATTTAACATGAAGAACTTGCAGAATTTCAATGGTTTTCTTGAACTTGATATTAATGAAACTGAAGGTCTTAACGATATGATCAGATTTCTACTCACCATAAGGATTTCTTATGCCATTATTAGGAGACCCATCATACATTAAAACTTCATAAGATCTTTCTAGAATACAACAGAGATGCTATTAGTTGATGATGTGCCTAGACTCATTAGTGTTATCGCTTATAACCACCAATTGGTGATTACTAAAGCAACTATGAGATAGTGTCTATAGTTTCATGTGATTCAACACTACCTATTCAAGAGTAATAAAAAATGGAATGATATTTCTATTACTAGTTCATCGGCCATATGTACCTTATGTACAAATAGACAATTCAATATGTCTACTTGTGTATTTGATTGGACGATGTCCAACATTGCAAAAGGGAGAATATACTAGTTCTTGATTTATTTAAGAATACTTAATCAATGAAGCATTTATTGATCAGGCTAGAGAAAGACCAACACTTAATCTTTCTCTTCATGATGCCAAAACTTACATATCAATCAAGAAGAAAGAACCAATGAACTTTTATAGTGGTAATACAAGTGGTCTATTGCCTTGGATGAAAGACAAATTAAAGGAGATAAGGTGGTGATGAAAACATAGACGAAGTTGATGACGCAACTAAGGAAGAAATAGAAGAAGATATTGTTGTAGTCTAATAGGAGATTGATCTTGATGAGCTAGTCATTGAAGAAGAAATAGCTACTAAAGTGGCTGTTGAGCATGCATTGTCCCCATTAACTGAACAAGGTGGCGATTTTCATAGTGTGTCTCATCAAGCTTATGTATCTCCTATTCACATGTCTCCACCTACGTAGTCTGAGAGAGTTAGTGAATCTACTGACTCAACTTCATAATCATTTGTTAAGGAGGAATAAAAAGCTCAAGAAGACATTCCCACCAAACAAGAAACATCTCATTATCAACATTTAGATAAATTAGAAGCATCTATTGCTTCTCAGATCATTCAAACATCAACTAAGTTAGAAAGAGATAAATGATCTTTGAACTCCAAGTCAAAGTCAAAAGAATGGAGAAGATTTTTGAAAGAAAAGATAATGAGTTAAAAACAAAGTCTGAAGAGATCAAGAAACAAAATAAAGTCACTGAAAGTTTGGAATATAACATGAAGAATCTAAGAGAATAATTGAGTGGCCGTATTGAATCTTCAGAACAAAGAATTAATGTGCTTGAACGTATGCTAAAAGAACTAACTAAAATGTTTGATGAAGAAAAAGATAAAAAGTTAAAGATAGATGATGGTGAAAAAGATGATGAAGCTATACATGAAAGAAAATATTATTTTGATGATCTTTTTGATAGTGATGATGATGATAGTGGTAGGGATGAGAATCAAACTCAAACTTGACAAAATAAGCTGAAACCCAATGCAGCACCGCTTGGGGAGGTCAATGCAACAGTTTCACAAGGTGTTAGGAGAGTGAACTTAAAAACACTTACAAGATCAAATAGGGAACCGACTTTATGTAAACTAAGAACTTAAAGTATAAGAACACAAGCATAAATGGTTTTCGAGAATGCTGTATATTGCTCTTAAGTTCTATCATAAAGTTACAAAGTGATCAAGTGATATTTCAAAATACAAGACCTGAGATACTTTATACTACATCCTACAGCCGTTCATACTTTGAAAGCCAGCTGGATACACTGATCTAGACAACAAAATCAATGTAAAGTTAAAAAGACAGATTGCCTTTTTGACATGTGACTATTACATGACATAGCTCACATCCTAATGTATTACAAAAAGGATAAAGGTACAAAGTAGAAAGTTACAGACACCTAGACCATAATCTATAGTTTACTAAATCATGGACCTTTTCACCAACTTATGCAAGTTGGTGAGTCTTCAGAGTTGCAGCGAAAAGTTGGTTAGCTTTCCGTAAAAGTAGATAAGAGAAAGCACGTCTTTTCTGTCATCGGAAGAAATCAGTCTTCTGTCTTCTTGGCTTCGGAAGACTTTGTCTTCTAAGCTTCGGAAGACTTCATCTTTGGATTCGGAAGATCTTGGTCTTGGATTCGGAAGATTTTACATTTAGATAGTTTTCTTAGGAGAAGTGTAAAACTTTCGAAGTAACTTCTGCAATGCACATGCATGTAAGCAGGAAGCTCTTTGGCTACTTTGGTTGCATTAGTCTTTCAAGTATTCCTTACAACCTCCCCTAGGCTAATGCTATCAAAACAGAGAAGGATACTTAGAAATTGATAGTCCTCATTAGGATCCAGGACATGCCTTTCTTTATCAATTGGTTAGGATCCCTCAGACTCTCATAGTATCTCCTCATGTCATAGAGATCATGTAGAGGGAGATTAAAGATGTCTTAACAGAGATAGACATCTTGACCTTCTTGATCTCTAATGACATATCATCTGTCTAGATTAGCTGCAAAGCTCTAGGACAGGATGGATCTTCCAACTACAAGAGGCTCTACTTGAGATGAAGTTAGTTGAGCAGCCTTTTCTTGAGCAACCTTAGTATGTTTTGACTTATTCTAAGGCGCAAAGGTGGATGCCTTGGACTTCTTCTTCTTCTTCTTCTTCTTCTTCTTGTCCGTTCTGATGGCCATCATTTTCCTCTTTCTGTACTTTAACTGAGGAGAGTGGCGTGCAATACCAGTTGATCTTTCTGTATTCTCCTCAGTTGGGTACTTTTCCCCCATATGTTCAGAAGCAGGAGGTTCAAAACCCTGCTGTGGGTCAGAAGATAAAGTTGGCTTAGATGTAGCTTTAGGATCAGGTTGTGTTGTCTCTTCTGGTTTAACCTTCACCTCACCCTCAGGTACAGCTTGACTTGGTGGAGAATGCAAGTCAACTAGTTGACCTTCTTTACCTTCTGCTTGATCCTTCTAATATGCTCATCCATTATGGATAAAGACATAAGACCATGTTTCGTTTCGAAGAACCCGTACAGCTTCAAGAAGCTCACCATATTCAGCCTATCAACAAACTTCTTTTCTTGTGCTCTGATGGTGGCTCTTGACTTAGCAGCCTCCTCTCTCATTTTCCTCTTAACATCTTTTCGTTGAGTTTAAGCTTCTTTTTCCAGCTACTTGAGGTATTTAAATATTCATATGAGAGAGGGTTGAGAACTATTGCCTGATAGAGACCTGTGGCACTCGGATATGTTATCATTTTTTGTCTCTCTTGTTCTTTGTCTATTTGAGTTTGTTCCCGTTGTAGAGCCATAGTCTCCTTCTTAGTACTTTCTTGAACTGGAGAGAGGGTAGGGGCTTTGTAGAGTTTCTTTCTTTTCCTTTCTTTTTTGATCTTAAGGAGCAATTCTGCAGCCTCAGCCTCCTTCCTCTCTTTACACAACTCTACGTCTGCCAGTTCATTCAACTCCGCTAAGGGGAGAGAGATAAGTTCATCTATATTATAGTTCCTTAATCCCAGGTAATTCAATCTGGCTGCCCTAAACTCATCATGTTGAGTGTTAAGCCTGTGGGCAGCCTTGATTGCAGCTTGCATGAAGCTTGGGATCTCTCCTGTTTTCTCTCCCCTAGCCTTCCTCTTCCTCTCCCTTTTCTCCTCCTCAATCTCCTCAGTAGTCATCTTTCTTTTCCCTTTGTTAATTTTTGGCCTGTATGACTCAGGGTGGAGAGAGATTTGGCCTTTTGATGATTGTACTGAGCTTGAGCTCTGGCCATGGAGAGGTTGTGATACAAATTCACCAGCACGTGTTTCACTGAAGGTACTGGGTGCTGAGGATGAGCCTGTCTCAAGTTTCACAAGGTCCACTACCGGGCCTTCAACCAAGGTTTCCCCTTCGAAGCTAATCTTAGGGTCTGTCTTAGTATCTAGTTGATCAACAGTTTTCCCTGCTAGCCTCTATCTATATAATTTTGCTCTTCTTCTAAACTCCTGCAATACCCATTCTGTCAGCCTATCTGTTTTGGCTTGGGTTGACAAGTGGCAGATCAACTAAGGCTATTCTCTCATGGAATTTCAGGGTCTAAAATTGAAGACCTCCTGCTGCCCTTGAGATCTAGAGAGCACCAAGGCCATTCTTGCATTGTCATACCACCATCCCACTATTGGATTTTCAGCAGGGTAGGATGGGGCAGACATGGCCAATGGTAAAAGAGTTCTTGTAATATGGCCTCCATATCAGTGTGAGCTTGAGAAAGTTGTTGAGTCTGGACAACTACAAGTGAAAGTGGTGAATCCTCATTATCCATACTCAGGACAGAACTCCCAGGTTTTGTGGTTGTAGGGACTTTCTCCCCATTTTTGGTAGCATTACCCACTTGCATAGGTGACTGGAGGTTAAGTCCACCACTTCCACATGTTGTTGTGGACCTGGTTGAGTTTGTCTTGGTGGTCTCTTAGCTAGCTTGCCCTTGAGATCGGTAATCTCAAGTTGCTGGTCATTGACCTTCTTCTACAAGGTAGTCACTTGAGATTCCAAGTGACTAACCTTAGAAACTAAATAGGTACTTGTTGAAGTTGTTGCACCTTTAGTTGCAGACTCCCCTCATCTTCAGATGAAGAATCATAGGGGGATAAGAGAATTGGACCAAAGTCTTCTTTCTCATCACCCGCATATTATTATTAGCTGCTGGATTTCCCTTGCTCCAAGATAGCTTCAGTTGAAGTGTCAAGGTGCTGGGTTGCCATGGTTGAGGTCTTAAAGATGTAATCACTTGCAGAAGTGAGAGCCTCTTCCATATGGATCTCCTGAACTTGTTCAGAGAGATCCACCTTAGTTTGGGGTGGATGATGTGGGCTAGACATGGGAGAAGCAAGAGCACTCATCTCTCCTTGAGCAAGGGTGAAGAAGTGAGACTCATGATACTCACTGAATCCCATGTCTTCATCATCATAGAATTCTAGGTTGGGGATTGATTGATTAATATCAAGAGGCTGGGGATGGTAACTATCCCTTAAAAGTTGTTCACTAGAGTTTTGAGACTCTGAGTGAAGGCTTAAGGCTTGTTGGGTGATGAGCTCATTAGGCTGAGCATGAGGAACCTTAGCACTGATCATTGGTGAGATGGGAGTGGTTTGCTCCTCAGGAGAAGTGGGAGCTCTAGTGTCCACTTCCTCTTGCATGGGAGGTGATATGGGGGCTGCACAGGCTGAATAGCCTATGTAGGGGTGGGTTTGTTTGGATTTTCTCTTGTAGGTGATGGTTATTTGAGGGTGAGAGAATAGCTAGGAGATAACATGTGTGGGTTCAACACTAGCTGGTGCTGCTTGGCTGTTACCTTGAGCAATGAGCTCTAATATTTTTGGGACAAGGGCTGTTTCGACCCCAGATAATCCTACAGTAGGTTTTCTCATAATTTTAAAGATATCGGGCTTCATCTTTTCCAATTTAAGAATATTACCTGTTCCTCTTAACTGTTAGCCTAGTTCACAGTTAAGAATGTGCCGGACATATATAGGGAACATGTAATATTATAAGTAGTCCAAATTAGTAAGAAAATTTTTATAAACAAACTGTGAATACCTGAACTTGACCCCTTGAATCATTCCATGGACTATATAGAAAATGTATTTAGGAATTTGATCCCATCCTCCATGCTTGTTGGATAGGCTGTGGATAACCACATGGAGAAGGTATTTCTATTGGGAGGAGACCTTTCCTTTTCTAAAGGTTCTTACAGAGTAGTCCACCTCATAGCCCATCTGGCTAAAAGAATGATTTACAGCAGCTTTTGGGAAGGACAAGTCACCTTCTGCATCATCTAGCAATAGATTGAGTGTTTATGGAGGATGGAGTGATAAAGATTGTCCTACCCTGCATTATGGCAGACAGTGCCTTCTCCCTATCCATGGTGACCTCTTGACAGGTCCGCCAGAACTCCAGAAGTTCATCCTCGTAGAGAGGAGGATCAATAGTGAGGGAGGTGAAGTAGTTCGACAGAGATAGGAATCAAGAAACCTTTGAGAAGCCAGGATCTTTCTCAGAGTGCAACAAAGCAACCTGATTGTGTTGCCTGTGAATATGCATGGAGAAATTGGCTTGGTTTCTGTGGTTAAGGTTGGCCATTTGAAGTAGCTTTGTGGTGAAGGAAGGTAAGAACAAGGTCGGTGTTTGGAGAATTTTGGTTAGAGAAATTTCAGAAAAAGGATATAGTGAGGAAAGAGGGAACCATTGAGTGTATATGAATGAATTGGTTTGAAACAAAGTTAACATGTTAAGGATAAACTTTGAAATCCGCAAGTCGGTCCCATATCTGAAAAAGTGCCCAAAAAGGTAGTTTTCTTGAAAGTCGAAAATCTTCCGAAGGTATTTTGTGTTCGGAACTTTTGAAAATCTTTCGAAGCCAATTTTGACTTCGGAAGATATTTTTTAGAGTTAGAAGAATTTGCTTCAGACAAAATTTTCTTAGAGAAAAGTTTGCTTCCGAAGTATAGTTTGTTTTGAGAGACATTAAGCATCAGAAGTTTTACTCAAGAGTAAATCTTCCGAGACTAATTTACTTTGGAAGAAATTTGTTCTTTAATTCATATAAGTTTTTTAAGCTTCGGAAGATATTTCTCAAACATCTTCCGAAGGTAATTTACTTATTTGAGTTGAAGACATAAATTTCTTTCGAAGTTAACCTTAATTTCCTTTAAAATAAATTACACTTCAAATTCTTTTAAGTCTAAGATATATCAGTTAAAAAAAATTTATTTCAAGATAACTGGGTTTATATGGGTGATGAAATAGACAATATTCAAGACACATTTTAGAGAATAATTCTGAAGTTAATTTAAAAAAATCTACTCAAAGTTAATCATCCTAATAGCTGATATTAGATACTTAAATCTCTATTAATCAAATACCTTGGTAAACAGATCAGCACATTGTTCATTTGTGTTAACTTTGACTTGTTTTATCAAGCCTTTCTTAAAATTATCTTTTATCAAATAATACCTTATATTGATATGCTTTGTCTTGGAGTGTTGCACAGAATTCTCTGTAATAAAGATAACATTGTTGTTGTCTATGTGCATGGGAGTCTCCTTGAAGTTAAATCCATAATCCAGCATCTGATTCTGAATCCCAAGCACTTGAGCACAGCAGCTTGTAGCAGCAATATATTCAGCTTCAGCAGTTGATGCAGCCACACAGGATTGTTTCTTGCATTGTCATAAGACTATCCTTCCACCAAGGAACTGACATCCCCCTGATGTAGACTTTGCAGTCATGTTGTAGCCACCATAGTCACTATCTGTATATGCATACAGATTGAAGTCAAAACACTTTGGATACGAAAATCCAAGCTTGGGAGCATCTTTGAGATATCTAAGTATCCTCTTGAAAGCAACTAGGTGAGACATCTTGGGGTTGACTTGATATCTTGTACAAATACATGTGGCAAACATGATATCAGGTCTACTGTCTATGAGGTACATGAGAGACCCAATCATTGCCCTGTAGAGGAGTTCATCAACACACTCCCACTCAAGGTCAGGACCTAGAGAGTGGTTTCTTGCTATGGGAGTCTTGGCAACCTTGCAGTCAGTTAAATGAAATCTGGTCGGTATGTCTTGAACATACTTGGATTGGTTTATGAAGATACCATTGTCCACCTGCTTCACTTGAATTCCTAGAAAGAAATTGAGTTCCCCCATGGCACTCATTTCAAATCTTTTCTTCATCAGCTTCTCAAACTCTTTACAGAGACTTGGATTAGGTGACCCAAAAATGATGTCTTCTACATAAACTTGAAGCAGAATCGAATCATTCCCTGTTATTTTGAGAAAAAGTGTGATGTCAAAGGTACCTCTCTTGAATCCATGCTGGACAAGGTATTGTGATAGTGTCTCATACCACTTCCATGGAGCCTGATGAAGCCCATAGAGAGCTTTGTCAAGCTTGCAGACATAATTAGGATGATCTGGGTCTACAAAGCTAGGTGGTTGTTTGACATACACTTTCTCTTCAATCACACCATATAGAAAAGCACACTTGACATCAAGCTGGTAGACTTTAAAATCCTTGGATGCAGCAAAAGCCAGGAATATCCTAACAGCTTCAAGTCTTACTACTCGAGCAAAAACATTAGTATAGTCAATCCCTTCTTCTTGAGTGTACCCTTAAACAACTAGTCTAGCGTTGTTTTTGATGACAAGTCCTCTATCATCCTTCTTGTTCCTAAAAACCCATTTGGTTCCTATAATAGCCTTCCCATGAGGAAGAGGACATAGGTTCTAAACCTTCCGTCTTTTGAATTGAAGCAGCTCCTCCTGCATTGCTTCAACCCAACTTCCATTCTTCAAATCTTTAGTAATCTTCTTAGGCTCTATCTGAGACAAGAAACAAGAGTGTAGACAAATATTTTTATCATGGGTTTGTCCTCTTGTCCTTACTCCTGTCTTAACATCTCCAAAGATGTTTGTGGTAGGGTAAGACTTGTGGATTCTTAGTTGAGCAATCACAGCAAGATGCTTTGACAGATCTAAGTTTGTGAAATTCAGATCTGGTGATTGAGGATCACCCATCACATCAACACACTTATCAAGATTGACTTGATCCAATGAGTGTGGACATCATTGATGTTATCTTCAGTGGAGAGGTCTTTAGTATCATGGAATTCTTGATCAGAATCACCATCTCCACATCCTCCTACATTTGAAGGTTCTTTATTTGAGTTTTATGCCTCTGAGCTGGAATTTATAGGTACCTCAGATGTATCAGCTGAATTTATCATTATAGTGCTAATAGGATCTCCACATGCAGGGTTAGTTACCATTAGAGCTGAACTAGTATTCAAACTTAGCCTTCTCAGCTTAAATCTTGGGTCAGGATCTACTGTTGATAAGTTATCCGTAAATCCTGAAACATCTTCACAATATTTGTTACAACATTTGGTAACTAAATCAAAATCAAATAGTCAATCAGGACCAGAACCCTCCACACTGGGTGTGTGTTCATTGAAAGTCACATTAGCTGACTCCTCAACTACTCTAGTTTTGAGATTGTATACTCTATAAGCCTTAGCTTAAGAAGAGTATCTAATGAAATGTCCATCATCTGACTTTTTAGCAAATATGGCTAGATGATCTTTGGTATTCAAGATGGTGTAAGAACATCCAAATGATTTGATAAAACCATTAAAAAGTCTCCTTTTGTGCCACAGCTAATAAATAGTCTTACCATGAGTCTTGACAACTAAAACTCTATTCTTCACATAACAGGCAGTGTTAACTGCCTCTGTCCAGAATGTGATAGGCAGTTTAGAATCAGACAACATAGTTCTTGCAGCTTCAATAAGTGTACTGTTTCTACTCTCAACAACACCATTTTGTTGAGGAGGCCTGGGAGCACTGTATTGTCTTGAAATACCTTTTTCCTCACAAAATGAATCAAGGATATGATTTTTGATTCTGTTCCTTGATCGCATCTTATGATCTTGACCTTGTCATCAGATTGATTCTCAATCTTCAAAATGAAGGACTTCAAAATTTTAGGAGTCTCATCCTTAGTTCTAAGGAAGAAGACTTAAGTGTATCTTGTGAAGTCATCTGTGATCACAAGACAATATGAAATTTTTCCTAAACTCATTACACTTGTGGGGCCAAACAGATCCAAGTGTAATAAGTGAAAAGGGGTAGTGATGGAGTTGACTTCCTTTGGCTTGTGAGACACTTTGTGTTGCTTTCCTTTTAGACATGCAACACAATGGTCATCACTTGTAAACTCTTTCTTTGGCATTCCAGTTACCAAATCATCTTTAATTAATCTATTCATGTTCTTAAAGTTTACATGACACATTCATTTATGCCAGAGGAAGGACTCATCACTATTGGCTTTAGACAGAAAGTAGAAAACTTCTCCAGAAGGGGAGGTTTCTTGCAAATCAATGTTGTACATGTTCCCTTTCCTAGGGGGCTCTGAGCAGGATATGCTCTTGAGGAATGACCATCCTGGGCTTGAGAACAATGCACTCATGTTTAGTGAAGAACATGTTATGCTTCTGGTCATAAAATTAAGATACACTCAGAAGATTGTACTCAAGCTCCTTGACAAAGTTTACCTTTTCAATGCTGAGCTTACCATTTGTGACCATGCCCCTTCTAGTGATGTAACCACCAGATTCTCCTCCAAAAGCAACTTACCCTCCATCAAATTTTTTAAAGTTTTGCAGCAAGGAGCCATTGCCTGTCATGTGCCTGGAACAGCCACTATCAATGATCCATACATTTCTTTTGGTCTTCAGCTGTTACTACACAAAAAGAGATGGTTAGTTACATTTGGAGACCTAAGCCTTGCTTGTCTTGGGTTCATTTATATTAACAGAAGATAAATCAACAGTTATGGATCTCGTGTTTAAGCATTGAGGATCTTGAGCTGTTGATGTATGAGTAAACTTCAGTCACTTGGCCTTCCTTTGTCTTCCATTCCATCTTGGACAGACTAGACTTGGCCTTCAATGCTTCAGAAGTTTTTACAACTTCAAAAGTTTTGCAGAGTGAACCTTCGAAAGTTTTTGAATCCACTGCACACTTTAGTACTTTGGAAGCATTCGTTTCTTCTGAGAACAAAATATCTTACGAAAGCAATTTTCCACTTACCTTCTGAGCCTTCTTTTTTGAGCTTCCTAGGAAAAGAAACTTTCCTTCTGAAGCTGTCTTCTTCTTTTTTATCTCAGAAGCCTTCTTGGTCATGTTGACAGTACTTTTAGGATTGTAGATGCAATCCTTAAGAAGATGAGAAATACTGTCACACATGATGCATATAGTTGAGCTACTTTTGAGAGACTTCTTCTGAGAGGCTGTTGAGCTAGATCACTTTCCAATTCCTTCTTCACCTTTACAGATGATACAGCAGGCTTCTTTGGTATAGGCTTGCTCTTAGAACTGTATAGTTCAGGCAATGCAATAGTTGTGCACTTTTTATCAACCTTCCTCTGTTGACAAGGATGGTTTGATCTTAAACTAGGACTCCTGGTACTAAAATCCATAGTTAAGTTTGCAGTCTTCACCACTTCAAACCCAATATATATGAATACTTGCTTCTGCTTCAAGTCAAAGGTGGCCTTGATCTTTTGAGCTTTCTTGGCTTTTCTCTTTGCATTCCAGATCAAGTTTTTTCTTGCAGACTTGGCAGATTGAACCTTCTCACTCAGTTCAGGTTCATCCATCACCATCTCCTCTTTGTTATCATAATCTTCATCTTTCTCTTATACAGGATCTTCTAGAGGAAGCTCATCTTCACAAGTTCCACACCTTGGCTGTCTTATAGATAATAGAGTGTGTGGAGGAGTTATTTCACTAGATCCCAGTCCCTGCCTGTTCTGATAAGACACTTTGGCATGCAGAGATGAAGATATGATGTCTTGAAGGTTTCCTCTTCAAAAACACATTTTTCTGCCCTGGCTTTGCTGATCACAAGCTCAGCCTGCCATTCAGTTAACTTAGCAATAAGTTCTTTGATTTGAGTCCTGTAATTTGTGTGCTCATGTTTAAGAGTAGAAATTGTTTTCTCTAGATCATCTATTTTAAGTTTATAATCATTTTTTGCTCTTTTAAAATCAGCTTTTAAAATATTCAAAGACTTAAGATTAGATCTCACTTCTAAGTAGTAGGACCTATACATGCTAACTTTAGTAATGCACTCAGGTGTACAAAGATGTTCTGTTACCTTAGGTTCTTCATGGTCAACCATCAAGGCATGGTTTGGAGAAGCATCTTCAACCTGGAAACTCCAATCAAAGCCTCCTTCTTCAGATCATTTGGATGAATGCATTCCAAGTCTTCCAATGTAAAAAGAATGTTGCCTGAACTTTCATCAGAAGACACAAAGGCTTGAGAAGAGCTTGTCTCTTGGAATGGGCTTCCTTGGATATAGTTCTCCCTTGGTGTCTTTGGGAAGGTGATGAAAGGACCCTTTTGTGAGTTGTCAGGGCAGCTGAGAAGATGATGCTGAGGTTCTCTTATATCCCCTTTAACCACATGGAGAGCAGAACTCTTATGGGTACTAGATGAGTTGTGAGATGGATTTTGCATGTTCATCTCCATCTGGTAACCGATCAGGATACCATACAGCTCAGTAAGGGTAAGAGTTGAGAGGTTCTCAGTTCTCTTAATGGCCACATAGTAGTGAGTCCATTCTTTAGAACGAGAGAACATGAACTTCCTCAAAATATCCCTATTCTCTAGTTTGACACTAGTATCCACCAAAGTGTCCACAATCTCAACATATCTGAAATACTGTTGAGTCATGGTTTCACCAGTTATGAAGGTGAAGTTCTCAAACTGTTGCTTCATAAGGTCTTTCTTGTTCTCCTTGGCTTCCTCAAACCCCTCATACATCAACTTCAGTGCATCCCAGAGCTGCTTGGCAGTTTTGCACTTCTTGAAGCCTCTATAGATAGAGTTAGGAAGAGTAGTTTGAAGAACGGTCATGGCATTCTGATCTACATCTATTCTTTTCCAATCTTCATCAGAATAGTCAGCCACATCCTTTGATATCATTTCACCTGTAGCAGTTGCTGAAGGTGTGCATGGAACATGAGGTCCAGAGACAACAGATCTCAATATCCTACTGTCTTGAGACATTATGAATCCTTTCATTCTTTGGCACCAAGTATCAAAGTCATCATGAATGATTAGTGGAGACATTGTCATTATGCTGGTTTCCATGTCAGCTTTGGAGAGAGCTGCCATTTGAGCAAGTAAGTGCTTTGTAAAACTAAGAAGATTTAAGATGGTAAGATCTTATAATCAAGAGCCTGGAAAGCTCTGATACTAATTGCAAGACCAGTTGGGAAGGTCAATACAACAGTTTCACAGGGTGTTAGGAGAGTGAACTTGAATAACACTTACAAGATCAAATAAGGAACCGACTTTATATAAACTAAGAACTTAAAGTAAAAAAAACACAAGAAGAAATGGTTTTCCAGAATGTTGTATATTGCTCTCAAGTTCTATTACAAAGCTACAAAGTGATCAAGTGATATTTCAAAATACAAGACCTGACTTTATACTACATCCTGCAGCCGGCCATACTGTGAAGGCCAGCTGGATACACTGATCTAGACAATAAAATCAATGTAAAGTCAAAAAAGCAGATTGCCTTTTTGACATGTAACTATGATATGCCATAGCTCATATCCTAATGTATTACAAAAAGGATAAATATACAAATTAAAAAGTTAGAGACACCTACACCATAATCTACAGTTTACTAAAGCATGGACCTTTTCATCAACTTATGTAAGTTGGTGAGTCTTTAGAAATGCAGCGAAAAGTTGGTCAGCTTTCTATAAAAGTAGATCAGAGAAAACATGTCTTCTCTGTCTTCGAAAGAAATCAGTCTTCTGTCTTGTTGGCTTCGAAAGACTTTGTCTTCTAAGCTTCGGAAGACTTCATCTTTGGCTTCGGAATACTTCATCTTTGGCTTCGGAAGATCTTGGTCTTGGCTTCGAAAGATTTTACACTTAGACAATTTTCTTAGAAGTGTAAAACTTCCGAAGTAACTTATGCAATGCACATGCATGCAAGCAGGAAGCTCTTTGGATACTTTGGTTGCATCAGCCTTTCAAGTATTCCTTACACTCAAGATATTTGGGACGGGTATAGAATCGGGTATATTAAGTTTTATTTTTTTTGTGGGTATGCAACGGGTATGAGATTGCATTGTATACCCGATCACCCGACGTGATTACCCCATTAAATATACCTGTTTACCAGATTATATACCCAAAATTAGTATATTTATTAATTTATTCAATTTAATAATTATATTATATGCAATTATATCTTTTTAATTTTTTACTTAATATCTTTATACTTAATAAGTATGTGTTAATATAAGCTATTATGCTTTATATTATTTTTATCATATGGTATCTAAAAAAGTTATAATAAAGCTCTTAATATTAGATAGTAGTAGTAGTCTAAAAAAAATAAGAAAAATATTAAGGTTTTACTGAAAATAATGTTTAATACGTGTAACACTACTAAAATCTGGACCCAAAACATCTTCTAGACAACGAGGGTTCAGGGGCGGTAGCCCCTGAAAGATTTTAAAAAAGGGGCGGCAATCCCTGGTGGGGTCGAAGAGGCAAAACCCATGGGTGGGGTTGAGCTGCCAGGTAAGCTCGGAAAATATTTATTTTGAAGGAGTAGTGTGATGGGTAGGGTCATTCACTAGTCGAATCGAGCCGAGCCAGGGTAAGCTTGAACTCGGCTCGAATTTAAACTGAGCTAGCTCAGATCGGTTCGATTTTAAAACTGAGTTGGAAATCTTGGCTCGAGCTCGGCTCGATTTTTAACTGAGCTAGCTCCGCTCGATTCGTTTTGGCTCAGTTTTAATTTCATAAACACATTTAAAAAAATCAAATGAAAAATAAATTCAAAATATTGCAAAACTTATAACCGGTTTATATCAAGTTTCAACAAAATACAAATAACTTTATCATTATCTAAAGCGAACAAACAAAACCCGTAACATCACATAATAATGAGTAGTTTGTTTTTAGTAAATAAATTAAAAGTATGTTTGAATAATTCATTCTAATATATAAATATGTAGAAGCATTACATGAAACAATCCAATACAAACATTATAGTTTAATACTTTGACATGAAAATTAGTAAAAGATATTATATTCTTAACAATTAAGTAAATGTAATGATATATGTTATATATATATATATATATAAAATATATATTAGAAGTAAAAATAATCTAAACCATACCTAGCCGAGCTAATAAGCGAGCTAAATTGAACCGGCTAGGCTAGTCATGAAAGGAGCCAAGTTCAACTCGTTTTCAAACCGAGCCGGCTCGGTTCGGTTCGGTTCGGTTTAGTTTAAAACCGAGCCATTTCGAGTGAGCTTTTTTAGAGCTTTATCCGAGCGAACTCCAAGCCGCGAGTTATTTGGACGGCCCTAGTGATGAAGAAAATTTAAGAAAAATAATTTTCTTAGGGAAAATAGGACCTATGCTGAGTGCAACGACTAAGGTTGCGGGCCGCAACACACATTGCGGACGACATTGTATAAGGGATGTGGGCCGCAACAACAAGGTTTAGGAACTAGTACAGAGACGCCATGTGGATGGTGATTAATGGGAAGGTGTCGTACACATGGACACCGATACGAACAGCAACGATTAAGGTTCCGGGCCACAACGCCCAAAAGGGGCTCGACGCAATGCATATGTGACACATATCATACCTGAGGATCACCACATGTTACGAGCCGCAATGCATAGTGGTTGTGGGCCGTAATGGCTAGCTTACCTTAACTATAACTAGCTGAGTTCTCAGGTTATTTGCACACACTCTCACCTTCACAAAACACTCACTTAACCTCAAGAAGCGTGCCTTGATCATTTCTGACCCATTTTCATGTACATACTCTCAACACTCCATGAATTAGAGACCTAATAGATCAAAAGAACATTCCTAGTCTAGCAGCAAGCTGAGATACTATCAAAGCAACCTTAAACCTTTCTTAAATAAGAGAGAAAGACTGAATTTAAAGGTGAATACGTCGGAATTTCAAAACAAAACTCTTAAATCCTTAAGATTCACCATTATCTTGAAAACTAGTCTGAGTTATAATTAATTTATTAACGCATGTTTGTGAAATGCAAGACAAGCATCGGAGTAAGATTGTATGCGTGGTCTGATTAGAAATGATGTACATGTGATGGGTAGGACCTTGAAAGGGATAATATGTCTAAGTATGGTTGGTAATGGTTTGATGCCCAAAAGATCATGACTCTCTAGGCATTGGCAGTTCCACGGGTGACCCGATAAGAAACTATTACTAGTGTACAATGAAAGATCTTGATGTGTATTTTATCCTATAGACCTATCATGGTTAATCTTAATTTAATATGCTCATGTTTGATTATGAAAATGATTTGGGTTTGATATTAAATTTTAAATCTTTTACAGGTAAATAATAATCGAATAATAATTAAACGGCGTGATAGAAATTTACGAAGGAATTGATGATGGCAAAATGAGTAAATTATCTTGATCATATATACCCTAATCATTTCCAGACTATAATATAATATTTTCCCCTCAAACATAAGTAGATAACAAATTATTTGACTATATCTAGTTTTCTAACTTGTCACTCAAATATTACAAATCTAAAGGAACTTATGAAGCAAAACAAAGTTATTATTTTCAAATAATGATAACAATTAACTAAAGAAAACATATTAGGGGTGAATAGCTGCAAAATGAAGTGGATGGAAATATAATAACAGCTGCAAGTTTCACATGTGAGATGCGTACATAAAATTATAATAGATATTGAGGTGCGATCTCGTATAACTATAATCAACCAATTTAATTAATGATCAACACTAGTTCATAAAGATATGACAAAGTAGTCTTTAAAATACATGAACATTGTAAGACAACAAACTTTATAGTGGATTTAATTGTAAAGAACACGTTTATTACATTCAAAGAGGTCTCTAGATCCATACGCCGAGTTCAAAACATCCATAAAAAGACCAAATTGCAACGCAGCATATATAATGACCGGAATGCCAGCCAAACTTGTAAGAGTGAACGGCACCCATTCCACCTTTCTATTGTAAAGTACAAAGAAACTGGCACTAAATGCAATCATCATGGTTACAATAGAAAGGAAGAGTGTTGCAATACCATTCACTAGTTTTCTTGGTAAGTTCTTCAAGAAATCATGTTCAGCATAACGGGATGTGAGGATTGATAAGAAGATAAGGACCGAGATTGATGAGAATATTAAAGAAATTGCATCTGAGATCACAAAGATAATGAGGGATGGTTTTTTCCTGAAAAAAGGAATACCAAAGTCCTCGTGGTACCCTCCAGGAAGTGTAAAAGCTGCTGCAAATACAATGGTAGCTATGAGGGTTGCAACCACCATACATTGAGATGCTGTAACTTTCATCCAGTCCTCTGCTGCTTTTAATAACTCAGCATGCGACTTGGTGAATAAGTCTTGTGGTTTTTACCGTATTTGTTCTTTTCTTCCCTACAATTAGGCGGGATCATATTCTCTACTTCCTGTAGCATATATCAAGCCATTTTAATGAGTCAAAAAGTATAAACATATTATTTATAGCACAAGCCACACACACACACACACACACACACATATATATATGTGTGTGTGTGTGTGTGTGTATTTTCATTCACCACAATAATTCAAGAATAAATATTGCATTGAGTAAGATTACAGAAACAATCATATTAAATGCGAGAAATGATTTCGAATTATATACGCGCACACACATCAAAGTTAATCTTATGAATTGAGCATATGAAGAAAAAATATGATAAACAACTTGAACTAGAATATTTACCTTGAACCATAATAGCTCTCTTTGCATTTGGAAAGCAACTCCAGATACATTTTGAAATCGTTTTTGCTTAGCACTCTTTGCAACCATATGCAACATGTTATTGCCATTTTCATCTTTGATAGGAGTTATCAACTCTTTCATGGCACCAATCTCATATAACAACTTATAAATCTCTATTTGACGGCGTTTGATTGCAAGGTGAAAAATAGTTTTCCCTTTGTCATCTATTTTCCATATCAGATCAGGATATAAGCGAATGAGCTCAAGAATAAAGTGTGTGTTGCCCGTTTTAGCTGCAACAAAAAGTACTCGGAAAGGGTAGTACGTCTTTATTTCACTTTTCTTTTCAGTTTCGCTTTTAGTTTCGTTAAGTCTTTCCAAAATTTTTCTTAATAATGACACTGTTTCGCATTCTTTTTCTTTATTCTCCTTTTAAACCACTACGCGAGACCCTTGGATGATCTCATCAATCTCGGTCTTAGGCATATTCGCAATAATTTTCCAAATTATTCTTAATAATTGGAGGGCTTCACTTTCTTTTTCACATAGCCCTAGCTTCAAATGGAACACTTCAAAAACTGAAAAAATAAATGAATAAATAAACAAAAGTAGCAAAGACCATCACGTCATACGCTTTAAATAAAACTGACGTATGGATTTAACTAGTAGTCATTAATAACTATTTTTTTTAAGAATAGATGTTATCGAACCTATCCTACTCCACCTAAAATACACCGTAATTAATGTGGTGACAAAGTCTCAATTTCATACTTTGGTGTTCTATTGTAACCCAAACTACACCGTAATTAATGTGGTGATAAAGTCTAAATTGCATTCTTTGGTGTTTGTATTGTAACAACTAGTATCAGAGCCAAGGTAGGGCTTTATTGTGAGAATTATCTATTATTGGTTGATTAATAAGTGGAAATGGTACCCACAAAGTTCAAATGAAGAAATTCAATGGCAAGAACAATATTGGTTTATGACAAGTCAAGATGGGAGCTTTTCTTGATAAGAAGGATATCTTAAAATGGCTAATGGTGCGATTATATTGAGTCTAGGGAACCGAGTATTATGAGAAGTTTCGAAAAGACAACTACAGCAGGGATTTGAACAAAATTAGAGTCATTGTACATGACTAAGCATCATGCAAATGGACTGTATCTCATGAAGTGATTGTACGCTTTTTAATCAAGTTCTAGGAAGTTGACTGAGGATCAAGCTAGTACCAAAATTAAAGAAGTGGAGTTAAAAGATAAGGATTAGATAATCATCATTAAAACTTCTTTGCTACAATCTTACAAGCACTTGTTAGATACTTTGATGTGTTAGTTTCAGGCCCTGATTTCACACACAAAAAAAAAAATAGAATTTGTATTGCTTAACACTTGCTCTATCATTCATTAATAAACTTAAAATATATATAATAGATACATGCAAAGTAATTGGCTCCTACCTACTTGCAACTACACCACAACTTGACTCCCACTACTGATAACTATCTAAACCTCTACTTTCACTCAATCAAAACATGTGACTAAGTTATTTGATCCTTGACCCGGGACACGTAATTTGACCCGATCAAGATTAATCTAACATGATGTACGGTAGGGAAACACTTAACTTGGAGTAGGTTCTTACTGCTCTTAATTCAAAAGAATTGCAAAAAAGATTAACTCCAAGAGAATATGGCAGAGAAGGTTTAATGATAATTAGAAGGGCAAATAAGATAAATTAAAAAACAAATCCAAGAATACTTCTAGGCCCAAAATAAGATTCAATGGTAAATGCTTTATGTGTTGTTCCGAGAAACACATGAAAAAGACTCCCAAAAGGAAGAAGAAAAGGGTGAGTAAGGTAAAGTTATAATGGTCAGAATTCACAAGATGATATATCAGAAGGTTATAAAAGCTCTTCTTTGCTGATGGTTGCATATGATAAGACAAAAATATGATAAGACAAAAATAAAGTGGCTAATACACTTAGGGTGCTTCTTTTATATGACACATGTTAAGGTGTTCTTGAAGGATATGAAAGATGAAGATCTTGGTTTTGTGAAGCTTAATTGGTGATGATAGCAGTTGTAGAATACTTAGAAGAGATACTATTTCACATGAAAAATGGCATGGAGATGTATCTCAAAGATGTAAATTATATTCCTACACTTAGGATAAGTCTTTTGTCATTCTATAATTATGCAATTGAAAAATAATATTTGGACGTATCATTTGTTGACATGATAAAGTATAGTTTTGGTAATTTATTTAACACATCATCATTTATATAATCATATTGCTTACTTGCAAAAAGTTAATATACATGCAGTATAATATAGAACAAACACTTACATGAATTGATGATTCTGACGACAAAATTTGGTTGTATTGGTTTAAATTTCTGAGTCTTCTGAGCCAAAGCTAGTAGAACATCCGTAAGTAATTCTTGTCCGCAGTTAGTTCGGGGCAATCGTTAACTATTTTAATAGCAACATCTGCACAAGAACTAATAGTCATTTTAACTATGAGAGAAAAGAGCAAGAAAACTTAGGAAAAAATGCCTACAAATTACAAACTTACCAAAGATTTCAGCTTCAACACATTTTCGTAGGACGGAACAACGTTTCTCATGTTCCCAACGTTCGCCCCGCATTTTATTAGACGCCTCATACAGATAGCTCACCATTTCAGCTTGTGCAAATGAAGCGGCCAAATCTAGTGGCATCATTCTACTTTTGCCTGGGATTTCTGTCAGTGCTGGATTCTTTTTCACCATCACCATCGCGGTTTTTACATTTCCAGTCGCAGCTGCTAAACTGAGGGGAGTATCGTAGTTAAAATTTTGTAGCTCCAAATCCTTTTCGTTCAACAATACTACTAGATTTTCAACAAAGTCTTCAACAGCCTTGGTGCTTTCGGCTGATGCCGCAATGTGAAGGAGCGTTTCATGTTTATCGGTGATCGCACAATGCTTCAGATATGGATGTTCCTCGAGAATGCGTTTAGCAGCCTTCCATCTCCTTTCATTGCTGCTTTATACAGTGGAACACCATGCTTGATGTAGTTGCTTCTACGTCCTTCAGTTTTATTTTTATATATATTTTTTATCAAACGTAGTGAGTACCACTTTCAATTTTAACGTACAATAGATTATTGCTTTTACATAGCAAATAATAATAAGATTTAACATTTTAGATGCGACAAATTATGTAACAGTAATAAAATTTGAAAAGTGTATAAATTAAGTCACTTATTTATATATTTTGCTTAAATTACATCATGAAACTATTAAACCAAGTTATAATTGAATTATTGTTGTGTCAAGAAAAAAGGGATGAAAACGTGTGGGGCTGGGATTATATATATAATATATATAAGTAGGGTTATCTTGAAAACCACTCTATTTTGTGAGAACTCTAGGAATCAATCTCAGCCACACAAATTAAGTCACATGCAACTCACATGCCATTTTCACTTTTTTTTAAAACGTTCATAACTTTTTTTCATGACATTATTTTTTAAAAAAATTGCACCATAAAATTCAGTAATTTTTTATCTTTCCAACGCCTACCATATTGATATATTTTTTTAAAAAAAATCACCTAAATGTTATTTACACATGTGTAAATCCTGTTATACACATGTGTAAATCTGGTTTGACACATGTGTGTAAAACGAATTTCACAAAAAAAAAAAAAAAAAACGAGTTTTTTTTTTATTTTTTTTTAAATTTTTTTTATTTTTTTATGAAAGAGAGAACCGAGAGAAATATTTTTGTGTATTTATTTTTTCATTTTCATCTTATTTTTTGTTTTATAATTTTTTATATTATTTTTATTATTTTTACTATTTTGCCATTGAAAACTAGTGGCTAACATTAGTTTCTAGAGTTCTCGCAAAAAAAGAAAGTTCTCATTTGATCCTTCCCCTATATATATATATATATATATATATATGGGTTCATGAGAAAACCAATAGTTATGTGAAAACCAAAGAAAACTACGGAAAGCAATAACATAATTCAAAATTCTTTTGTTATTTTAATTGTTAAAATGCTATTTAAGTGTTTGGTACATATATGTTGAGCATACATACGAGAATGAAGAAACTTACGTATACGTAACACTATGTCGAATGAAAATGGTTACATATACGTAACCTATGTGTGACGTATATGTAAACCATGCTACGGTTTTCATTTGATCCATACCTTTATTTATATACTCATACATATATATAGAGGGTAGTGATAAAAAATTTATAAATTATGTGATCGTTTTCATTGGTTTTCTCTAGTTTTCTCATAACTTTATGGTTTTCTAGGATTTCTTCTCTCTCTCTCTCTCTCTATATATATATATATATATATATAATTACATTAATAATTTTAAAGAAAAAATGTTAATTACATTAGAATATAAAAAATATCTAAACTCCACATTACTATTTCAAATCAGCATTAAAAAAATATTTTCTAACTAAAACAGAAAGAAAAATGTCCTAAAAAACATATAATTAATTCTTTAATTTAAAATATATATGAAACTGAATGATTAATTATAATAATTTTTAAACATGAGAGAACTAACTAAAATAATTTTAAAATTTAAAGGGCATTTGGTATGCAAAAGTTCAATAAAATTTAATGGAATTAGAATCTGAATTTCATTGGTTATTGTGTTTGGTTGGTAGGAATTTGTTGGAATTGGAATTCGAATCCATTCTTAACGTGTTTGGTTACGAAAGAAATTAGAATTGTAATTAGAATTGATTCCCTCGAAATCCTTCAAATGAAGGATTTCAAATTCTACCGACCCTCGCCTCCGCCACCAACCGCCACCACCACCCACCACCAACTAATGCTACCAACAACAGCCGCCGCCGCCGCCCCCGATCGCCGACCCCGACCGCCGCCGCCCTTGCCGCCGCTGTCCCCCGACTGCCGCTACCTGGCCGCCGACTGCCGCCTCCCTTACTACTGTCGCTCGACTGCCGCTATCTGACCACCAACAGTCATCGATAACCCAAACCTGCCAATACCGATCGTGCTGTCATCGTTCTCGACAATCGACGGTCACTGTTAACCGCATCTGCGCCTATAGACGGTCGTCTCCACCGACCGCGCCTGTAGTTGATCACTGACTATCATCGCCGAACCGCCTCGGTTTTAGACGCGCTCGATAGCGACCGCCGGTTTTCAACAGCGTGCTTGACCGGTTGGCGGCGACAGTTGGGTACGATCGATTTTTAGCAACGGGCGTGGTCGTTGGGCACAGTTGGTGGTCGCTGTCAATTGTTGGTGGTGAAGGCAGTGGCGGCCGATGGTATGTAGCGGCGGAGATCAGTAATCATGGAGGTGCTGGTGGTTTGCAATGAGTGATAAATTTCACTTACTTAGTGTTTTGTCACTAATAATGCATTTGAAATATAAATTCCATTTATAATTCAAATTCCATTGAATTACAATTCTTTAGAAAATATTGAATTCCAATTGCAATTCCTTCTAATTACAATTCCAATTCTAATTCCAACAAATTTCACGAACCAAACGCACCCTTAGTTAATATTCTGTAAAGTTATTTTGTTTTATATATAGTCTTTCTATTTTATATATAGTCTTTCTTATAACAAGTCCCACTAAAATAGATCTGATATTAGTACGTCGAGCTCGAAACTACCTTGAAGAAGATCTAAACGAGGTAGGTTCGGTGCTGGCGGCTTTGGTGGTGGCTGTGGTGGCGGGACAATCCAAGGCGCTGTATGCCGTGGCTGAGAAGGGTCAAAGCTTGTCGTTGGGCTGATCATCCTTTCGGCTGCAACATTGTATCAATTAGTACGTAATTAATATATAACTGGAACATAATCATATATTCATATCACAAGAACATACATCTAGTGACAAGTTGATTCAATTTAAAAACAATTACCTGTGATAATATATCTTTCAATCAATGCTGATTAACAGTCAGTCTTCTCTTAATTTCTCTTGAATGGAAATGTGTAATTAGAGCGCCTAGATCAACATTGATTTATATACAAGTGAAGGGAAGTCAAATCCATAATAACTATTTATTAAGAATCAATTATGCATGGGTAACGTCAGCTAATAGGATCATGTTGACGTTTGACGTCTCATTATATTATATTCGTAATGTGGATCTCAAATCAGATTTTACGTCTTTTCTTAAATGTGAACTGCTATTCATTTTGAAAGCGGACCATGAACTAATACTTGGATTTATAATTAAATTAAGGGTTAATGGATTTAAATACTCCCAACTATTGGGATTGGCCGTTGTCACCCCCAAGTATCATTTTGACGAATATAAGTCCCAATTAAACACTTCGGTGTCTGTATCACCTACTGTTTGTCAAAACCCTAACAAATGAGCTGATTTATATTTGGTTATTGTGTCAAATAAATCAGCTCATTGTGTCATATACATTCATTGTGTCATATATTTTATATCATTTGTTAGGTTTTGACAAACGGCGGGTGATACAGACACCGAAGTGTTTACTTGAAAGTTATATTCGCCAAAATGATACTTGGGGGTGGCAGCGGCCAATTCCTAATAGTTGTGAGTATTTAAATCCATTAACCCTAATAAAAGGATTGGTACAATTAGATTAATTATATAAAGGCTGATTAAGCACGTAATTAGTTGGCAACGCAAATAGTCTCCGTGTAATATGGATTTGACTACATTGTTTTCTTTTTCTTAACGAACCTTATGTTAGTGGTAGTAGTATAAAGACTAATCAACAGTTTAAATAAATGTGATTTGTTCATTCTCTCCTATATCAAGAAAAAAAAAAATAATAATAAGAACAGCAAGATGTAAATCACATTTGATTACAAGGGGTCTTAGAGATGATTGACTTAGCAAAAAAAAAAAAAATAACCTACTTTTAATTTTTCATCACAATTAATTTGCATCAATCCGTCATAAGCGAACCTCGAACACTTTATCTCAATAGAGCTTCACTACTCTAAGTCCAAAGGCTTCTAAAATAACAAACTAGTAAGAGTCAAAAAAATCTTAATTTGGAGATCAAATGGACTTTTTAGGAGCCCTAAAGGGACAATTGAAATAGTAAGATATGTTGTATCTATATTAGATGTCAATAATTCAGATATTGTAACTTTCAAATACTTGAGTAGATCAGAAGTCGTTTTTATAAAAGGTAATATATTAAGAGGTATTTAAATTAAGTATTGATTTCAAAGCAAAAAAAAATTTACTACACTTTTTTTTCATATATTTTGATAAATTTGTTGATTATTACCTGTTTTAAAGATTTAAATTTGACTTAAAATAGATTAACCAGGTTGATTATAACCGGGCCACATGATTAGTAATAAGGTTTTTATAATCAGACCAACATAACTGGTTAGTTACGTTGGTCCAGTCATGACTATTTGAGCCAGTTTTGATTTAACCGAGCGGTTCCGGTGGTTAGTGGTTGGACTACTAGACTAGTAGGCCGATGACTATGATCCAACTGGATCCATGCGTGCTTCTAGTTTGGTTCTTCCCTCGTGTTAATCCCGTTTCAAAAGTATAGAAAGACCTTTTTGCAGTGAAGGCATGCATAAGTTGTTGGCTGCCGAGATGGTGACACAAAAAAAATACCACCGGAGGAGATGAATCAGGAGGGGTTGATGTTGATGTCGATTGGGAAGAGTTTTTGTTGCCTGAAAAGAAGGTGGCGTTTCTTTTCTTGAGACGTGTTATTATTGACGGTGTAACTATGTTCTAGAAAGGAAAAGAAGCAATGTTCTCATATGCGGATCGGGCAGTGAACCGGTCTCCGACTAGTCGACTGGTCGGATCGGATTTGAGAACCGAATGATATCATATTTATATATCTATATTATATATATAGTTATATATAATTCAATATAAGTATTTTTTATAGTTATATATAGAAATCAACAATAATTATATATCCAATACTGAAATTTATCATCCGACTTACATGTTAAACCCATTATAATCAAAAAATTAATAATAAAAATAAATAAATAAAAATGAAATCCAGTTTGAACCGGTTACCGGTCACCGTCCACCGCCGAACTGGTTCGAACCGGTCACGATTTGGGTTGGATCGTACCGGTGGCCCAACCGAATTCTGGTCAAACTGGTCGAATCGACCGATCTGATCCGGTCGTGAGATCAGTGGAAGTGGAAAGAAGGGTTTCTTCTTTTTGTTGTTTACTTGTTTGAATAGGGTTATACACAAAGTTAGTAACTTTTTGTTGTGACTATAGTAGTAGAACATAAGTGGTATCATAATACTAGACTACGTTATGATGTGAGAAGGCTATAACAATGCAAGAAAAGTCTACGTAATTTGAATTATTTTTTTATTATTGAGTATATTATTAAAATGAAATATAAAATTATCTAGTTTTATAATTATATATATATGGTATATTTATTTTAATATTATTTAATACATTATCTGGTTCATAGATCCAGATCAACTGATTCGACTAGTGGACGGGTAAAAAAAATCGGTTCAATGTCGGTACGGTTATTAAAACAGTGGTTAGTAATACAAAAGAATGTACCTTGGCTGCCCAACAAGAAACCAAAACAGGAAGATGAGAGAGAGAGAGAGAGAGAGAGAATGAGAGAGAGAAGAGAGTGGGACACCGAGAAAGCCGATCGAGAGGGAAAGATATGCGGATAAGCTAGGGTTTTGTGAGGGGGGTATAGAAGAAAGGAGAGTCCACACCAGACGGTAACTCGTGCCTGTTATTTCAATAGGCATTCTGCTAAAATACTTTTATATATACTTGACACTAATTTAGTTTTACTAACACTTGATGACGCATACATTAAATACCATAAACATATTGATCTTGTGTTTAATTTATAGTTATTCATTTTTAAAATGGTTAAAGTCTTTATTATGTATTTGACTCATAATTTGGTTTATTATTTTTACCCGGTCCGATCCAAATAGAATTGCACCAAAACACTTTTAATATTTAGCTTAATGATCCTCGATCCGACCCCATGAAAAAAAAATTTATGTTCACCACTGTCCATAAGAACGACTGAGAGGTTATGGTCTCCACACTAGCCTAAATAATAGGAATATATGCGGTTACGATATGGCATTAAGAATGAGATGGAGAGAGAGGACGGAAAAGAGAGAAACAGAGCAAAGAGAGAAACAGAGCATTGGGGGGGGGGAGGGGGGGGGGGGGGGAGGGTGGTTGAAGTTTATCTACATATGTTTTATAATCTTCTAATTATTTTTACTTTCATATTTACTTTTCAATTTATGTTATTTACTATTCGTTCCAAAGTATGTATAGCTGTATCACAAAAAAATAAAAATAAAAAAAAAATGCTAGTCTATTTAACATAAAAATCCAAGAAAGTTAGGTTTCCTAGATTTAATTGAGAAAAAATGAAATGAAATGACTGATAAAAGCGTATATTGAAATAAGAGGCGTAATTTTTACTGCACCTAGCAAAATGAGGCGGGTTGTGTCGAGCAGGGTGTCGGGTCAGAACGGGTTCGGGTTAGCATGGATTCAGGTCAGGATGGCCAATTAAAAAACAGGTTAGGATGGGTATGGGTCAAGATGGTTACGAGTCAGGATGGGTTCATATTAAAATTGTCGATAAAAGTTATAAAATGAACTTGTTTTCTTTCTGTATAAGTTATAAAATTGGCAACACAAGTTAATTAATATTGAGCATGAGCTGAATATTTGAGATAACTTAGAATATTGGCAACATAAACCCAGTAATGTTCCACGCATTTGATTGCTACACAAAATCGCTAAAGGGCATGTAAAAACAATTATAAAAACTCAACAATCATACTATAATTCATTAAAATCTAAATAAAAATCATCGAGGTGAACGTTTTACCTCTGAATGGTTCTTGATTGCTACACAATGGTGGAGGAGAAGAGTAGTGATATTAATTGAGAGAGATTGATCGGTTTAACTCGAGGTTAAAAAAGTCCACTGAAATCGACGACTTTATGGTTTACATGATTGATTATTATAAACAAAGGGGAAAAAGGCAGTGGGTTATGTGAGGATAATCATTTGTAGCCTTGTGGTAGCCGGTAGGTGAAGGATGTGACTATGGAGAAGACGGGTTTCGTATATTTTTAAAATACGTAATAGTCCATCTTGACCCGTTGATATTTTCTTTAAACCCATCTTTATCCATTCATCTTTTTATTCACTTATAAAGCTGCCCACCTTGACCGCTTGAAAATATTGCTTAACCCAACAAACCCATATATATAATACTAATTATCAACTTGGCTTTGCATTATGAATTGTACCATGTGCATAGTAGGTTGTACCCACCTTTTTTTATCTTTAGTTTTTTTTTTTTTAACCCAATACTTCTACATCCTTTACATTTAGCCCCATATTTTTTTTACTTTCAACTTTGGTCCCCTACATTTCATATTTTAAACATTTTTTGTTTGCCGGTCAAATTTTTTTAGATAATACGCTGGAACATACATGTGTAGTTCAATGTTTTTACGATTATTTTTTCACATTTAACTGTCCCGTCGCATGCTGTGGTCGTAGATCAACTTATTGTCCTACTTTTTCTTCGTTTTAATTTTTTTTCGTTTTTTTTATTTTTTAATACGAGCTTTGTTATTATTGGTGATCACTGATGGTGGTGTTTTATTGATACTGCTTGACATGATTTTACACCCCCGCTGCAACGCGGGGGACTTAATACTAGTTATTTATATTTAATATCCAATCAACCAAATTTACATATTTGGTTCAAAATTGCCACAGTCTAATTTTACGAACAACGAGGTCAAAAGCGGCACTCTATCTTTAATCATCAAGTTATATTATAAATAGCATTTATCCTTATCTTTGGTGGTTAAGATTAGTTACTTATAATATGTAATTATTGACAGTTTATGAATTCAAGTCTCACTCTGATCATTTTGTTTAAAGTTAAGCTAGAAGATTTCCTAATAATAGATATTTTTTTAAGGGTTGGGGTACGTTCTCACTGGAAAACGGATAAGTGGGTAGGATTAAAATAAGACCTTATCTTCGAAGCAGTACCGCATATTTACTGTTAAAAAAAAGAAATTATATTATAATTAATATATTTTGATTAAATGTAAATATAATACGAAGATCCAAATACAATACTTAAAATTCTAAAAAAAGACCATATCTAACCTTCGAGAAGCAACACATACCATAGATTTCACATGATATGTAAGAATAAGTGGTAAACGACGTCATTATCAATGTAGTCATGTTTGTCCACCTAGTGATGTGGGCTTATAGAAGTTGATAATTCTTTTAGGTAAGGATTATTGAATACCTCCTGATTATAAATCAACATCTTAGAATTTTATACGGGTCGTATAACATTATACGCGTCGAATAGGTTGGTCGTATAGCCTTATATGAGGCGTATAACTTCCCTGACTGCCCTAAGTTTTTTACTCATAGTTATACAAGGCATATAGAGGGTGTCGATTTATAATGTGGGATGTCTTTGTATTAGAAATCTTTTTTTAATTGAGATAAAATTGTTATAAAGATGGAAAGAATTGTGTGTATAATAATTTAAAAAGTTGTAGTTTTATAGAATAAAAATTACAATTTGATAAATATATTTGTTCAATGGCTATATCAACAGTTAAAAAAGGATGGCGCATGAAGGTGCAACTTGTGTGGCACCTAGAGGGGCGGAAAAGTGTTTCATTAGTCCTGCGTCACTCTCCTCTTGTCCTCATGCTCCTCGCTAACTTAGCCCAGCATCACTGTCCTCATGTCCCTCGTGCTCCTCCGCAACTCAAGTTAGTCTGCTTAGGCTAAGAAATATTATTTCTAATTATCATAAAAAAATTAAAGAATTGAATTTAACATGTGACTTGTAGTAATGAAAAGAGGTATTTATTGCATCCAGATACTTTAAATCCAGAAACTGATGGATGGATTTGTAGTTTCTTTCTTATGATTTATGACACATTATATTAGTTTCCATGTGAACACATATCCAAATTGCATGTTATTTTTTTTATTTTTCTTCTTTTGTTCAATGTAAACTACAAGCTAATAGCGAACCAACAACTAATAAATGGATTAATTAAGTCGGTAGTTTCCATGTGACACATTTTGTAGTGGTTGATTGAGCATTAAAGTAATGATTAAAGAAAGACTAATATAAATATAAATTGTAGAAGGCTATTTTATTAGATATGACTTGCAAACAAACTTGACCAAGTATAATATGTATAATATCACAATAATTAACACAAGATTAGTGTTATAACCTTAAGAACTTTAAAAAGAATAGCAAGAGCAAGAAGAAGAGAAATTTATAACTTATGAAAGTGTATACAATAGGTGCATCTTCTTCTCTATATTGAGATGGTATTTATACTACAAAGATCAATCATTTTGCTAGACAAGTAAAACTATTTGGTAGATAAGTAGTATAGTAAACTTATCTATAAGTTTGACAAAGAGTTCATCCATTTGCTATGGTAATAATTCATAATACTCCCTCTTGGATGACACTTTTTAAACCTCAAGAGTTTAAGTACTGTGTCATTAAAAACCTTGCTAAAGAAAAATCCAGTGGGAAAAAACTTAGCTAAGAGAAAAAGAGTGCAACTTATAACTCCCCCTCAAATTGTCTTCTGTAAATCGTCATATTGTGTGTATGTGTCGCATGCCAATATCATAAACATGTTTTCTAAAAGTTGTTCTAGGAAGTGTCTTTGTGAAAAGATCAGTTGAATTGTTGCTAGATTGAACGTATCTCATTTCAACTTGTTTATCTTTAATAAGGTCTTGAGTGTATGAAAAGAATCTTGGTGGTATATGTTTTGTTCTGTCACTTTTGATATACCCTTTTTCATTTGTGAGACACAAGCTGCATTATCTTCATATATTGGTGTTGCATTTCTATCTTTTCTAATCCACAAGAAGTTAATATAAGTTGTGTCATAGATCTTAACCATACACATTCTCTTAAAGCTTCATATAGTGCAATGACTTCAGCATAATTTGAGTATGTCGCAACGAGTGTTGTTTCCGAGAATGCCATGAAATCGTAACGTATCCAGTTTGAGATTTTGCTTTATGGGGATCAAATAAATAACCTGCATCTGCATAACCAACCAACCCTTTTTTTGAATTATTAGGATAAAACAAGCCTAAATCAATAGTACCTAGAAGATATCAAAAAATATGTTTAATCTCATTACAGTGCCTTTTAGTAGGGGACGAACTAAATCTTGCTAACAAATTAACTACAAAAGAAATATCAGGTCTCGTACAGTTCGTAAGATACATAAAAGCTCCAATTGAACTAAGATATGGTATCTCTAGACCAAGAACCTTTTCATTATCTTCACAAGGACAAAATGGATCATTATCAACATTGAGTGATCTAACAACCATCGGTGTGCTTAAAGGATTTGCTTTGTCCATATTGAAACACTTAAGAGTTTCTCAGATAAGTTGACTGATGTACAAGTATTCCATATGCATATGCTTAATCTGCAAACCAAGACAATATTTGATTTTTCCAAGGTCTTTCATTTCAAATTTTTTCTTTAAAAGAGCGATTGCTTCAAGAATTTCCTTTTGAGTCCCAATTATGTTTAGATCATTAACATATACAGCTATGATCACATATCCTAATGTTGTCTTCTTAATGAAGACGCATGGACAAATAAGGTTATTTGTGTATCCTTATTTGTCAAATAATCACTCAAACGATTGTATCACATCCTTCCAGAATGTTGAGTCCATACAAGGACCTTTGTAATTTGACAAAATACATTTCCTTAGGCTTTGAGCTTAGTGTTTCGGGGAATTTAAAACCTTCAGGAATTTTCATATAGATATCACTATCTAGTAATCCATACAAGTAAGCTGTGACAACATCCATAAGACGCATCTCTAAATTTCTAGAGACTGCTAAGTTGATTAAGTATCTAAAGGTTATTGCATCCATAACAGGAGAGTATGTTTCCTCATAGTCAATCCCTGGTCTTTATGAAAAACCTTGAGCTACAAGTCTAGCTTTATACCTTGTAACTTCATTTTCTCATTTTGTTTTCATACAAAATCCATTATATCCTACAGGCTTTAGGGCCATTGGAGTAATAACAATAGGTCCAAAAACCTTTAGTTTGTTAAATGAATCTAATTCAGCTTGCATAGCTCCTTTCCATTATCCCGTCATGTTTATTTTGACAGTCGCTAACAGATTTTGGTTCAAGATCATCATCTCCACTCATGATGTCACTGGTTACAGAATAAGAAAATATTTCATCAATACTTTCCATTTCATCTTGATTCCATAAGATGTGTGTGTGTTGACATTCTTTGTTATTTTCATCAAAATCCTCCCCATGAGAGGTTTTGGTATTTAGCGTTGCATCAAGATCATTCATTTTATGGTTAACGTTCTTTTCATGAGTTTTTCTTTTTCGAGGATTTTTATTCTTAAAACCAATTGGTCTTCCTCGTTTCAAACGTCTCTGAGAATCATGAGCCATTGTGTTATCTATTTGCTTATTTGGAATCTCAACTCGAGCTGGACCATTAGCAGCTGGTATATAAGATTCAGTAACTCTGTTTGTATCACTAAATGCATCAGGTAGTTGATTTGCAATTTCTTGCAGGTGTATTATCTTTTGAACCTCTGTCTCATATTGTTTAATTAGTGGATCAAGATACAATTATGAAAGAACATACCATGAGACTTCATTTTCTTGTACATCACCCGTTAAAGTTTTAAGATATCTTATGATGGAAGCTAATTCATGTCCATATATATTCCCAAACTTCTTTGAGGACCATTTTTGTGCGTTGTGGTGGTGCAATAGGGACATACACAGCGCACCCAAAATTCTAAGGTGGGAAATGTTTGGCTCATTACCAGAAACAAGTTATAACAGAGAGTATTTAAGATTTGCACTTGGTCTCACACGAATTAGTGATCCAACATGAAGAATTGCATGACCCCAAATAGACACATGAAGTTTTGTCCTCATGATCAATGGTCTAGTTATTAGTTGTAGCATTTTGTGTGTGTACATGAGCAACAGGGTGTTCAATAATAATTCCTACAAACATGCAATAATCATTAAAAGCATATGATGTGAATTCACCAGCATTATCAAGTCTCACCCTTTTAATAGTATAATCAGAAAAATGTGCTCATAATTTGATAATTTGTGCAACAAATTTCGCAAATGCTACATTATGAGTTGATAACAAAGAGACATGCGACCATATACTTGACGCGTCTATCAAAACCATAAAGTATCTAAATGGTCCACATGTTGGATGAATTGGCCCATATATCTCCTTGAATTCTTTCAAGAAACAAAGGTGATTCCTTTTCAATTTTCACCGGTGAAGGCCTTGTAATTAATTTTCCAAGAGAACAAGATGTACACAAAGGAATTTTATTCGATGTGTAATCTTTTGATATTTCAATGGATGCCCATGAGTGTTTTCATTTATTCTTCTCATCATTGTAGATCCTGGATGACCTAATCTGTTATGCCATAATTTAAGTGTTTCAGGATCACAAAAATTTTCTTTAACTACCATATTGCTTATGGCACATTAATGTGTGTATAATGTAAACCAGACTGAAGCATTGGCAGTTATTTTAATATCTCATCTTTGCTTACGATATGCAAAATTTTTCATTATCAACATTCCTTGACTGAGTATCATATACGTTATGATATATGTATTTGAAACTCAATAAATTTCTAGTTGATTTTGGGGAAAATAAACATTTTCTATTATAAGCTTTGTACCATTTGGTAATGCTAAATTAGCTTTTCCCACTCCTTCTATCAGGTCTGTAGGGCCTGATATTGTATTAACAATTCCTTTTATCGGTTTTTAGTTAAAAAGATTTCTCAGATCTAAGTATAGTGTGTGTGGCTCCACTATCCGCTATACATATATCTGCTTTATTTGTTTGATCTTACGCTCTAGTGATGTTCATTTTAATCTTGAAAGTATAAAAAAATAATAAGTGAATAACGCCAATATATTTATTTTAACAAGAACTTTACTTAATTGAAAGAGAAAACATTACATGAAGAAAAATACATAGTTAAAGATAGGAAAACACTTAATTGTTGCATAACATGTGCTTCAGAGTTCTATGTCAAAGTCTGCAGTGTTCAACTCAACGATGAGATCATTAAAATTATCAACATGGTTTACTTCATTATCTTTCCTTTTAAGAGAGGCTTGGTATAGTTCACATAAATGTGGAGCTGTGCGACAAGCCTTTGACCAGTGGTTTATGCTACCACATCTAAAACAGTAAGTGCCATTGTTTTCGGACCTACCAGCTTCATTCCCTTTATGCTGGTTAGCATTGTTATATTTTGGAGTGTGGTAGTTGATTGTTCTTTGATTTCTACCACGGCCGTATCATGGCCATGGCCACATCCACGACTATAAAAGTTACATCGGAAATTATTATTACCATTTAAAGAATGGTTGCGACCATTAGGGTAACTTTTATCAAAAGAACCACGACCACGACCTCGTCCCTATTTTCTTCCAGAGTTTTTAGTACCAACATTTATTTCTGGAATTGCTAATGATCCCGTGGGATGAGCTTGATAATTTTCATGAAAAGCTTATTATTTTTTCTGCTACGAGCAGAAATGAGTTTAAATCAAAATATCTCTTAAACTTTTGCAATCTATATTGTTGTTGCAAGTTTATATTTGATGCATGAAATGTGAAGAAAGTTTTCTCCAACATATCTTCCTCCATAACATTTTGACCGCAGGATCTGATGGTCGAGCATATTCTAAATAAAACAGAGGTGTACTCGTTTAACTTTTTTGAAATCTTGCTGGAACCTGAGATTGTTCCATTCATCTCTAGTAGTGGGAAGTAGAACTTCCATTTGGTGATTAAATCTGCTTTTTAAATCTTTTCATAAAATGTATGGATCTTCACAATTTGAATATTCAAACTGTAGTATTTCATCAATATGCTTATGTAAAAAGACATTAGCTTTCGCTTTGTCTTGATCTGAGCATGCATTTCCCTCTTGTATAGTTTCTAAGACACCCATGGATTTAAGATGTATTTTTACAAAAGCAGTCCACGACATATAGTTTTCTCCACTTAAATTGAGGGCTGAAAATTTGATTTTTGCAATGTTTGACATTTTTGTTTACTGAACAAGAATTAAGTAAATAGTAAGATAATTATTAGAATCCATATATATCAATAAACATTACGATACAATAAAGCGGTAGAGCTATAAACAAATACAGAAATAAGAAGAGTTTAAATTCTTCAGGTGATAGTTCAGCAATGAAGATAAGAATTAGAATGAGCATTATGGTTGCCAGTATTAAAACCGGGTGTATCATCTTTGAGTAATTGCCTTGGATAAACTTGAGAAAAGAGATAATCTGTTATTGTAAACGAAAATAGATTGATAATGATCAATTTATAGTTTGAATTATAACCGTTTGTAACGGCTATGTAATCGTTTACAATGGCTATATAACCATTTATAACGGCTATATAACCGTCGTGTGTGTATATATCGATAGTAATTTTAAATAAAACAGATAAGCATAAGATTATGTTATAAAAACATGAATTAATTTATTAAAAAAAAAAGATAATAAGAACGACAAGTCAGGATAAGAATAATACGTTAGTACGAATAAATGTTAGTGAACATAATCAAAATTTTAGTGTATAAAGTTAGTTGACATAAAAGGAAATGTTAGTTGTATAACTAAAGATTAAGTAAAGGTTAGATACATAAATAAAGGTTAGTTGCATAAGTAAAAGTTAGATGCATAAATAATAGGTTAGATGCATAAGTAAAAGTTAGTTGACATAAAATAAATGTTAGTTGCATAATCAAAAGTTATATACATAAATAAAAGTTAGTTTGTTAGTAGTCCCATGGTTATCAAGATGTCTATAATAAGATCTCCTTTATATTTACTTTATTTATCTTAGTTCTCAATATAATATAAGATATTGTATATTATTACTTAATGAAGCTTTTACCTTGATTGATGGATGACTTTGTGCTTCATTGATCTTCTTGATTAGAGTTTAAGAGCTCTCGTGCTGATAACGTGTTATAATATCACAATAATTAACACAAGATTAGTGTTATAACCTTAAGAACTTTAAAGAGAATTACAAGAGCAAAAAAAAAAAAAAAAAAGAAATGTATAACTTATGAAAGTGTATACAAGAGGTGCATCTTCTTCTTTACATTGAGGGTATTTATACTACAAAGATCAATAATTTTGGTAGAAAAGTAAAACTATTTGGTAGATACGTAGAATAGTAAACTTATCTACAAGTTTGACAAAGAGTTCATACACTTGCTATGGTAATAATTCATAATATAATATATTTTTAGCATAGTTATTGCCTTACTGGTAGTTTGTTGAAATAATATGGCTTCTCACAAGTAATAGTTTTTGAAAGAACTCGGTGCTAACGCTAAAAGAAGCATAAAGGCCAACTAGTTATTTTTCTATCCGAAATGAAGAAATTATAATGAAAAAAACATGTAAATTGTTATAATATTACTTACTGTGGTTATCAACAATTGCAGAGATAGACTGTATTATAGACATGCTTATCATATTAATTAAATGATTGTTAGAGTTATGAAATTATTATGTTCCTACTCTTATAAATAACATCGGTATTGTATTCGTAAATATAACATCAATAATATAAAGCTCTCGATCTCTCTTCCTATATATTTTCTCAAATTTTTTTTGAATAGCCAACCGATTTTATTAAAACCAACTAGCAAGACGCTAGAAGCACATAAAATACATACGAATCAAAAAGAAAAATTACATCAAGATAACCAATCTAAAGACGACATTTTAGCAAGATTTTTAATCCACAAAAAGAAAAACAACTTAACCTCATCGAAGATCTCTTCCGCCCACCTGGAGATTTTGTCAAAGACCACCTTGTTTCTAAATTTCCATATACACATAAGATAGTAAGAAAGATAGCATGAAGCAAATCTTTCACTTTTGTTGAAAAGTGCCATGTTTGATGGATAGATAGAACCTCTGGAACTGAGAGAAATAGATCCTTTAGGGCTTTTACCCACCCGAGAATCAGATCCCAAACCCGACTAGCCACCTACATCGAACTAGTAAATGATCGATCGATTCAAGGAAGTCCTAACATATGGAGCAAGTTGCGTTAATCGCAATGCCATGTTTGGCCAGCTCCATTTTAGCTTGAATTTTACCCAATTTTGCTCTTCAAGCGAATGTATTAACCTTTAGAGGGACCCAATACAGCCATGAGATTACTCATATTGTATTGCTAACTTAAAACGTCTTTCAATCTTTAACTGAAAGGGCATGCCCCTTTTGAAAATATCAATATGAAGTTTTTTCTATAGCAGTTATGTAGATTAAATTTTTCATAAGGATAATTTTGCACTTATCAAAAAATTTGATTTTACAAACACTTATTAATAGTATTATCGTCTTCTTGATAACAGGGGTGTTCATCGGATCAGAAAAAGGATTATTCGGATATGAAAATTTTAAGACCCTATCAGAATTCTAATCCGATCCGAATAAGGATATCTCTATCCGATCCAAATCTATCCGAATTCAATTCGGATCGGATTCGGATATATATCCGAATTTATCCAAATAATCCAAATAAACTAAATAACAAAATTTTTTATTTTTTGTTCTTAATTTTTTTTTTTTTTGCTAATTTTTATTCTTAGCATTTTATAAGTTTAAAATCATAATGAAAGATACAAAATCTGAAATTACAAATTTAACGTGAACCCAAATTAAAACATAATAGCTAATTATATAAAATCCGAAGATTATAATCTCTAATTTAGAACAACAATCGATTATTGTATAATTGTTTAGGATTAGAGGACTAGAATGTGTTAATATTATTAATATTGAGTTGAAATATAATAGGTAGTTAGCTAATGAGTATTGGGTAAAAAACATAGTTGAATTCTTATTCGGATTAATCGGATATCCGAATAATCCAAACAATCCGAATAAAAAAATATGAAATCCGAAATCCGATCCGAAATCCGAATAAGGAATTCGGATTCGGATGAGATCCGATCCGAATATCCGAATAAGAATTCGGATCGGTTTATTCGGATTTGGATACGGATCGGATTTCGGATATTTTTGGATATCGGATTTTTGAACACCCCTACTTGATAAGCATGAGTAACAATCGTTATTATCCTTCACAAGTGTATCTTGGATATAATACTTGTTCAGCTCATCATTCTATCGGTTTTTAGGGTTATTGGATTTTAATAATCACAAGGTATATTTATTGGACGATATTAATCTCAACTCAAAAAATATTATAAACACTCTCAACTTTAAATTTATTTTACTACAACAATCCCTTACTAACTAAGAGTAAACTCCATTAGTTTTTATTATGAAATGGCGCAAACATTGAGTGAGTTTTTAATACGCAACCGCCCAGCCTACATTAAGTCCGTTTTTCGGTGTCTAGCCTCCAACGTCATCTGAAATCTAACTCGAATAAATTAAGTAGTTCAGATTAAAAGGTGAAGATTGACAGTATTTAGGGTGCAGAAGTTTTAGATTGACGGATCAGAGAGTTGATTTAAACTTTGTTTTTAGTGTTTTGGTCATATAAAAAGTACACGTTATTGAAAAACTAACGGTGTTAACTCTCAGTTAATAAGAGATCATTAAAGGAAAATAAGGTTAAAGTTGAGAGTGTCTGTAAAATTTTTTTAAGTTGCGGTTAATGTCGAATAATAAATAAAAGTTAGAATAATTAAAATTCAATAACTTTTTATTATTAGAATACGTTATTAAAACGAATGTATGTTTGAAAATAAGAAGTACAAAATGTCAGAACTCAACTAGAATTATGAAACTAGATAAAAAAAAAAAGTTAATATGAGAAACTAGTGTGATGTCTTCTATTATTTATTAGTCTATATTGACTCTGTTGATATTTAAAATAAATAGTAATTCTTATCACCATTTGCAAATCAATATTTTCACACAACTAATTGGATTGTTTCTAGATTTTTGAAATAGATTGTAGTCAAATTTGTAAATAATTTATTATTTACAATTCATGATCAATGTTACCTAAGTTAATTTCTACAAATGATTTTTTAAGGGTTCCGATTTCTAAATCTAATGAAACATAATTATAAATAAAGTTTCTTTAATCCAAATTGTAATTGTATGTTTGAACTTACGTAATTGCTTTGTGCCTTTGTGGCATATATTATCAGTATACTTTACCTTTAGATGGTATGGAATAATGCACACAATATAATAAAGGTGTGTTTTATATTTTTTCTCATGAAAGATGATAAACATATACAGACCACAGTGAAAGATTTGCTCGCATATTTTCAACGATGCGACACCCGAAGTATCATGCTCCCATAATCTCAATTTACAAATGGTTGTAAGACTTAAGATCGATAGATCTTGCATGATTTGAATATATAATTATTTTTAATTGATATTTTGTGAAGATAATATTATTTATAAAAATGATGAAATTTTCATTATCATAACTCAAATAGACTCATGTAGTAGAATATGATGAAAAAGGTACTAAAGGTTTAGATCCATATATTTGAGAAAAACAATGAAAAAAAATAAAACTTGTATGTTTTACTCTATTTCCTAAAAGAGTATGGATATAATGATACTATAATGTCGTGATTATGGACATAATTAAGAAAAATTGTAATAATTTCTACAAGTGGCAAACAAAATGAGTGATTATATATGAAAAGGATAAGAATATTATCCACAATAGTATGAGATAATAATATGTTGTTCTCTTGTATTTTCTATATGCATTTTACAAGCATAACTGCACATAAAGCATGTATAATTATTAAAATGATCACAATTAATTATTTGGCATGACCGTTTAGACCACATCAAGTCAATGATAATATGGATATATCGAAGAACCAAAGATTCTACCTAATAAATAAATAAGCAATGTTTGCTCTCAAGGGAAATTGTTTATTTATCAACTAAAGTGGCATGTGAATCCTTAAACTCTTGAAGTGATAAAGGATACACATGTTTGCTCTCATGACTTAATATTCCTACTTTTATTCTTCCTTCTACTAAATCTCTTTTTATTTAATCATGATCATTTGATCATTAACTCTAACATACACTAACCCTCTAACATTCATTATCATGCGTAAATCAAGCTAAAAACACGCTAACATAAACATAGAATCCTGTATGCACATGGATTTTGTCACCGTACGTATTTGGTTATTTCACAAGATTGTGTCTCTAAACGATGGCTATGCTGAAGTCTTGGAACATTCTGCATACTCAAATAGACTCCAATATATATACACATACATACATACATAATAATATACATACATATATTTATATATATACATATATATATGCATATATATCAACATATTAATACTCTTTCTAACCCATTTCACGCTTTAACTTTTAAAATGCACATAAGTGCCTTACTAGAATTTAGGCAGAATGTATTTTAACTTCAACTAACCATAAGTTGGTAATAAACTAAATATGAGCATTCTCAGACTCCATAACTAAATTTGTGGAGCTACCTTTTAACAATAGTTTCTATGTTTTCAAACTCAATAAGACGACTCTACAACAACCTTCACACTTATCTATTTTCGGGTCCTTTAATTAAATCTTTCCTAAAAAAAGTTTTCCAAGAGACTTTAAACTAGTTGACTATGAATTTTTAAAATTTTCTAAAACTGTTTGATATTTTTAAATCCTATTTAACACCTATCAAATATTTTGTATAGAATAAAATTAGTACAATAATCCTTCTTTAATCTAGCTTTTGTCTTTTGTTATTTCCTAAACCTCCTAACTTCTTGTAATGACTTCAGACCCTAAGTTATTTTTTTTATTTATACTTTGGGACATCACCTTTGACTCTTGAGCTTTTATGCTTTCTTATGAACCCTACAACTATTATTATACAATGTGAGTATTCATGGCCACTTTTCTTGTGTTTTTTAATTCGAAGAAAATCATGTGAATCATATTTAATCAATTATTATTCATTAATCATTTTATTCAAAATTCAATTCAATTCATATTATGTTATTACTTGCAATGTGTGTTCATATTTAGATAAATATTTATTCTAAGACAATCATGAATTATACAAATCACATAAAAATGATAGATCTATTGCTGTCACACCCTCAAAATCCATGTGCGGAGTTTACCGCGAAGCGTGTGAACAAACCAGGATCACAGTCACTAGTTACTCAGAACGACACTATATGCCACATTTAAAAATAAACCAATCAAAGCTCAAGTTTTAAAAACTATGCGGAAGCGTTTTGTAAATAAGACAAACCCAAAGTATGTAAATGTAAAATTTGGCAAAACACGCGCCAACCTATATTTAAATCTCATAATAAAATTCAAATGTCATGACTTAAGATGAAGTCTTAGAATGCATGCTGGACCGTGTTGTGCTCCTAATGGCAAACTGAATTAACGACCTGAGAATAGCATACTAAAAATGTCAACACAATGGTGGTGAGTTCAAGAGTTTGCATTTAACATAAACAATAATAATTTCATAACATAAGAAGTGCATTGAAATAGATAGCTAGTCTATATTCATAAGTAATAACAGTAGTGATTTCGCGATCGAAGCTGACTATGTTGCGTTTGTTGCCTCCCGTCACGACTTACCAGGTCGTAACGATGTTGTGTTTAGGGACAATATTGCACCCGTTTGACCTCGAGTCGCACAGGTGGGGCTTGTCAAACCCAGTAGTACTACCCAAGATTTCCCGCTAGTTACCATTATTAACGATTCGAAAGTGTGAGGACTTTCAAGGTATTATACACTGTTAAAACATACACAACTTATAATAATAATATAGCGTTTGTGAACAAGTATGCTACCTCTCCCATAAGAGAGTTTATAAAATAGTGGGGCATGAACTCACCTGATGTGCAAGGACAATGATGAGAGAGAACTGATGATGGATGAAAAGACAACCCTTCAAAGGTTACCTAGAACACGCAAGTGCATAAGTACGTGTGCACAGAAAACTTAACAACCTAAGTGCTCAATAAACACATTGACCCAAGGCTTGGAAAACAAGACTCATCTAACCTAGTTGACCCGTTTGACCCGTTGGTGACATATTAATTGAAATCTCGTTAATCAAATGTATCAACTTATCATACATGATTATCAAACAAAGTATTCACGCATATTACATCATCAACCCAAGTTCAATCTAGATCATCATACAACTTATGCGAATCTCAAACAATCAACATGCTTAACACAATCATAAATATATCACAACTAATAATTCATTCATGAAGTCTAATCATGCACAACATGCCATGTGAAGCCACTCACGACTTCACACCCTAAACCCTGCCAATCCTACTAAGTAGGGGCCTCAGATTCGCATGCGTGTATGACAATCATAATAACATAAATCAACAAGATTCATTCCAACTAACAAACACAATAATGATCAATTCCAATCCCAAACATGATTTCCTAATCACTAGCCATAATTCATCATCATGTATAATCACCAAGAACCTACATTCCTTAAATGATCAATCAAGCAACCATACAACAAGTAACACATTCCACCACATTAGACATCATCCATAAGCATTCTAACATGCTCCTAACACCATAAACATGCTCACATCATCATATCCAATGATCTTCAAAAATAAAGTTTCCCTTTTTAGAAGGTAACACCCAAAAGCAATCTAACATCCAATTCCTTCATAGTTTCATCAATTTTATACCCACTCAAGTCATAACATTCATTCTAACATGATAATCATCACTAACTCATCAAAATTCCAATCATCATGCATAAAAGTTTCCACTTATAGTAAGGTATGAACAAACACTAGATTTCATGACTTTTCTTGCATAATTCATATAAACCAACATCCAAGCAATGTATCCAACATCATACAACATCAAATCATGAATTCCAAGAACAAAAAGTTTCCTCTTAAGGCATTGTATGAACAATATGATCAAAGCATGGATTTCTTGCATAATCAACATAACCCAACATTCATGCAACCTAACTAACAACATATCAACATCAATCAATCATCAATTTCAACTTTTCTTCTTCAATTTCGAATTAGGGTTCATCAAGAATCAAAAAAAAAAAACTAATCAAAACTAACCTTTAGGTGTGTAGAAATCAAGAATGGACTTGCTAAAACCTTGCAACCACTTGGAACTAATCAAAATCAACTTGTTTTGATGTTCTTGATCAAAATCGAATGGTATGGGGTGTTGGGGATGAGTTGCGGCCGAATGGGGGGTTTGGGGCTAGGGTTGGGTTTAATTTTGTTTAAATATGGTACTTTTTATTTCAATCCAATTACAAAATAAACCCCATTGTTTATATTTTATAAAAATAATCTTTTTAACACTTTTTAAAGGTTTTAACTACAAAATATAAACATTACTAATCAACAATAAAATCACATACATTTTCAACTAATAACAAAATATATGAGATCATAGCTACACATTGTCCCGTTATCAAGTAAAATTCGCAAACAATAACTTAAAATGCATAAATCACATAACCACAACTAATAATCAACATTATTCACTAGGTTATCATTTGTTTACCATAGATAATTGTTATTAACGTCACCAACGT
>CM046474.1:20574795-20702334 GCA_025506415.1 Flaveria robusta
GCGCCCGCATAGTGCTTGTGCGCCCGCATAGTGCTCATGCGCCTAAGACTTAGAAAATTTTCTGAAATTTTCGGGAAAGAAGGACTTTTAGGCTAAGACTTGGGATGTTTCCGAGGTTGATATGTGATGATTATATGATGCTTTTATGCATGTTTTTGGTCTATTTCTTTATGTTCCATATTATGTATTATTATGTTGCTTTTCGTGGTGTGATTATGTTAATAATAAAAGTATTATATAATGAAGCGGAAGTTAATGTTAATGAAAAGTGGAACGTAAAGAATGAAAGAAGAGTCTTGCAAGCAAACGTAAGGAGGTTCACACCCCAATGAAGGGTGTTAGCTCACTGTGTGCGGTTTAGCTAACCCAGAAATGCACACGGGGTCTAATCCTTATGATTGACCAAACGTATGGGGCCTTTGTCGCTTGCCTCAGTTACTGGAGTCAGCTTCGTGCACAATGTTAGGGGTCTATTTATAGACTTCGGCCCAGTAACCAGCTTCGTGCACAATGTTCGGGTATAGCACATGGCATTGGTCCGGATGAAAGTGAAAGATATGATGAAAGAACGAATGACGTACGATAATGAATGATGAAAAAGATAATAATAAATATATCTGTATGTACGTATGATGTATGATCGCGAATGAAGTAAAAAAAGATTTCTAAACGAAAGTAAGTATTTTATTTAAAACTAGAACTCACTCAGCAACGCTGACTTTTATGCATTTTCAGTTGGCAGGTAATGGTTGCTGAGGATGGCACGGGGTGAAGCTACTTGACAAGGATTTTGGTTGGCATCCATTTTGTGTAGTAATGAATCCACAATGATTTGTAATGTCATAATGTTGTAAACAATATTATTAACATATGAAATGTTTTCGTTAAATTTTTCCGCTGCAAATGTTTAATAGATCTTATGTGATTTTGAAATAGTATGTGCGATGATTGTCCAACTGTGAGTGTCCGGGATCGGGGCCTTACAAGTTGTATCAGAGCCAAAGTTTAAGAGAAATGGGTAATATTTTCCAAATAAACCTAAACTTAAACTGAAAATGGGACAAAGGGAAGGATGCCAGCCCAAGTAGCTACGTGCCATCAGGCATTTTCTTTAATGTTAACCGGTATTATGCGCGCATGTTATCTGCTTAGTAGATTTGAATACTGATGTAGTCAGGATAGGGAATGCTTGGGGTATGAAGGTAAAGTAAGTGGCTAATCACAACTGGCCACTGTAATTAAGGACTTACTATACCTGACATAAGCTGAGCTATTACCTTGAATGAACCGTGTTGGTGTTTGAATCTTAGTGTATTTAGAGGATGGCGGGTGGTAGATCTTCGAAGGCTTCTAGAGGTGGAGGTCGTGGTGGACATGGTGCTGGACCACGTGCCACAAGAGGTGGTGCTAAGGCTGCGGAAAGGGCACCTGAAGAGCCCGAGACTCATCACCAGGAAGGTGGTGATGAGAGTGCTAATTTGAGGGCCTCGGTGAAAGAGGCTGTTGTTAAGGAAGTTCACCAGGTCATGCAGACGATCCTGCCATCTATGGTGGTTGAAGTGATTAGAGCTATAAGGGAGGATGAGAAGAAGGAGAAAGAGAAGACCGAGGGAGAAGCGGGGCAACGGGAGACTGAGACGGTTGTCCCAAGTGATGAGGAGGAGGAAGAAGCAGTGCCAGAAGCAGCTCGGGGCTGTACTTATAGGGCATTCCAGAGATGCAATCCCCCGACCTTTGATGGCAATGGCAATGCTACTACTGCCCATCGATGGGTGAGGGAAATGGAAGCTGTGCTTGATATCAGCGAGTGCAGGGAGGACCAGAAGGTGAAGTTTGCTACCACTCATTGTGGACTTGGCTTTGTGCTGGTGGGACAATATTGTCCAGGCTGAGGGTAGCAGGGCAATTGGAAATATGAAGTGGGATGAGCTGAAGAAGCTGTGATTGAGGAGTTTTGTCCTCACAGGGAACTGGATAAGATTGAGAGAGAGTTCCTACAGCTGAAGCGGGAACCATGACGCATCAACAGTATACCACTAAATTCAACGAGATGGCGCCCTGGTGCCTGAACAGGTGACACCTGTGTCACGAAAGATAAAGAGGTATATCCAAGGTTGCCGGCGGATATCGCAGGCACATGATCGCCGCCCGGCCAAGCACGTTTAGGTCGGTGGTTGATCTGGCGGGAAGGTTGTACGATGAATGGGAGGTGGCTGTGGTTGAAGTGAGCAAGAAAGTGGTGGTGGTGACCGGAACTGAATGGAAAGCGGTTTGGACGTGGTGGTCTCTCCAAACAACAGGTTGCAAGGGTGGATGACCGGCGTGTAGCCACACCCGGTGCAGGAGCAAAGAGGTGTGGTAAATGCGGAGGGAGCATACTGCAGAGTGTAGACGGGGATCAAACGTCTGCTTTAAGTGTGGGAAGCCCGGTCACATAGCAAAGAATTGTGGGGTGATGAGGTATTTTACTGTGGCGGAGAGGGTCACCTGAGCAGGGATTGCAAGAAGCCGAGGGCGGAGATTCTGGAGCAAGGAAGACGACCGGAACTGAAGGGCATAAGGCGAACGCCAGAGCTTTTACGATGACCAGGGAGGAGGCTAGGACGGACCCCGATGTTGTGTCAGGTACGTTTCTAGTAAACCAAACTCTTGCTTCTGTGTTATTTGATTCTGGTGCTAGTAAGAGTTTTATTTCTGCTGCTTTCTGTGCTATTTGCCCGTTAGAAGTAGAAGTATTGACGAGCCCTTAGATGTAGAAACTGCCATAGGTAAGTCTACCAGGATCTCTGATCTGATAGAAGGTTGTGACATAAAACTAGAAGGTCATAGGTTTTCTGCTAGACTGTTTGTGATGACCTTAGCGGGTTTGATGTAGTCCTAGGGATGGACTGGTTAGCGGCCTATGAAGCGATATTGTATGTCGCAAGAAGATAATCCGACTGACATCGCCTGACGGGATTTCGGTGACGATCTACGGTGATCAAGTTACTACGATTCCGAAGGTTATTTCGATGGCGGTGGCGGGGAAGTGTATGAGACGTGGATATAGTGCCTACCTGGCCTACGTGAAGATGTGGACACGTCAACACCACAATTGTCCGATGTACCGGTTGTGTGAGATTTTCCCGATGTGTTTCCAGAAGATTTACTGGAGTGCCACCGGACTGTGAGATTGAGTTCCAGATTGATTTGATACCCGTGCTCAGCCTGTCGCTAATGCACCGTATCGACTGGCTCTAATAGAGATGAGGAACTGATGGTTCAATTGCAAGAACTGTTGGAAAGGGTTTATTAGACCGAGTATCTCTCCCTGGGGTGCTCCGTTCTTGTTCGTAAAGAAGAAGGACGGTAGCATGAGGATGTGCATCGACTACCGTGAGTTGAACAAGTTGATGATGAAACCGGTATCCTTTACCCAGAATCGACGACTTGTTTGATCAGCTGCAAGGTGCCAGTTGTTTTTTCGAGAATGATCTTCGATCGGGTTATCATCAGCTGAAGGTGAAGGAGCAGGATATTCCTAAAACAGCTTTTCGCACGCATTATGGACACTATGAGTTTCTCGTTATGTCTTTTGGTTTAACCAACGCGCCAGCTGCTTTTATGGATTTGATGAATCGAGTGTGTCGCCGATGTCGGATAAATCGGTGATTGTGTTTATCGACGATATCCTGATTTATTCGATGAGCGAGGAGGAACATGCCGGTCACATTCGGGAGGTGTTGGAGACGCTCAGAAGGGAGAAGTTATATGCCAAGTTCTCCAAGTGCGCGTTCTGGTTGCGCGAAGTTCAGTGTTTGGGTCACGTGGTGAATTCCGAAGGAATCATGGTCGACCCGGCAAAAGTAGAAGCTGTGATGCGATGGAAGTCTCTAAAGACGCCATCCGAGATTCGTAGTTTCTTGGGATTGGCGGGATATTATAGGAGATTCATCCAAGACTTCTCAAAGATAGCTTCTCCGTTGACCAAGTTGACAAGCGAGGTTGACGCAAGCTCCAGTCTTGTCGTTACCCGAAGGAAGCGAAGATTTGGTGGTTTATTCAGATGCTTCTTATTTGGGGTTGGGTTGGGTGTTGATGCAGCGAGGGAAGGTTATAGCCTACGCATCCCGACAGTTGAAAGTTTATGAGGTTAATTACCCTACTCATGACTTAAAGTTAGCAGCTGTGGTCTTCGCATTGAAGATTTTGAGGCACTATTTATATGGAACGAAGTACACTATCTTCACCGACCACAAGAGCTTGAAGTACTTCTTCGAGCAGAAGGATTTGAATATGAGGCAGAGGAGATGGTTGGAGCTCATTAAGGATTATGATTGCGAGATCCATTACCATCCGGGCAAAGCCAACGTAGTGGTAGATGCCCTTAGCCGAAAGGAGAGACCTGAACCGATCCGGGTGAAGGCTTATTAATTGATTATGACCTCCGATGTGATGAAGCAGGTCAAGAAGTTTCAAGACGAGGCATTGAGAGAAGATCGCCTTAACTTCGAAAGGATGAGAGGTCTAGTCACGGAATTGGGCGAAAACACTTTCGTTGTTAGAACCCGATTTGGGCGAATGTGGATTCTTCGTTATGGAGATTTACGTGGAAAGATCATGGATGAAGCTCGTAACACTCGATACTCCATTCATCCCGTGCTACGAAGATGTATCATGACATGAAGAAAGATTATTGGTGGCCCGGCATGAAGCGCGACGTGGCGGAGTACGTGAGTAAGTGCCTTACTTGTTTGCAAGTGAAGGCGGAGCATCAGAAGCCATACGGGAAGATCCAACCTTTGGATATACCCGAGTGGAAGTGGGAGCATATAATGATGGATTTTATTACGAAGCTGCCGCGAACGGCAAGGGGGTATGATGCCATATGGGTGATAGTCGACCGTCTGACGAAGAGTGCTCACTTCCTACCGATCCGTGAAACGTATTCGTCCGAGAGGTTAGCGGATCTGTTTATCAAGGAGATTGTGACCCGTAATGTTGTGCCGGTGTCTATTGTGTCTGACCGTGACACTCGGTTTACATCCAAGTTCTGGAAGAGATTCCACGATGCGATGGGGACGAGGTTGCATATTAGTACGGCTTATCATCCTCAAACGGATGGTCAATCGAAAAGAACTATTCAGACGCTTGAGGATATGCTTTGGGCATGCGTCATTGACTTCGGAGAAAGTTGGGACGAACACTTACCGTTAGCTGAATTCTCATACAATAACAGTTATCATGCCAGTATTGGTATGCCACCCCATGAGATGCTATACGGTAGGAGGTGTAGGACGCCCGTATGTTGGGGTGATATTGGTCAGAAGGAGTTAGGGAGCATCGAAGTGATCGAGGCTACGACTGAGAAACTAGAAAAGATCAAAGCCTTTATGAAGGCAGCCAAAGATAGGCAGAAGTCGTATGCCTATAAGAGACGTAGACCGATTGAGTTCAAGGTGGGTGATAGAGTCATGTTGAAGGTTTCACCTTGGAAGGGTATCATTCGGTTTAGAAAGCGGGGCAAGTTGAGCCCGAGGTACATAGGGCCTTTCCGAATCATAGCTCGAGTAGGAGAGTGGCCTATAGATTGGAGTTGCCCGATGAGTTAAGTGGAATTCACCCGACATTCCATGTATCTCATTTGAAAAAGTGCTTAGCTGATGAGGATATGGTGGTACCACTGAAAGATATCGAGGTAGACGAACGGCTCAACTATGTGGAGCAACCAACATTGACAAGAAAGAAAAGAGGCTAAGAAATAAAATAGTTCCATTGGTGCGAGTACAGTGGAAGCATAGAAAGGGATCCGAGTCTACATGTGAACCTGAGGAGAAGATGAGACAGCATTATCCTCAGCTGTTCGAGGAATGACAGGTTTCGGGGACGAAACCTATATAAGGGGGGAGGACTTGTAACACCCGGAAATTTCAAAAGAAGAGAAAAGTGAAGAAAAAGGAAAGAAAAGCAAAATAACCCAAGTTGAGGGGTTAAAGTTGTACAATGGACAAAGTTTGATATTAATTTGTTCAAAAGGTGGTCATGGCCGCCCATGACCCTGTACTATTCTTCCTTCCTGTCGATTTTCTAGAGAGAGAAAGCAAAGAATTCTCTTTGGTTTTAGAGAGAGGAAGAACAAGAAGTCGGAATTCAGGTTAGTTTCCTGATTTCAGGGTGTTCTTGGCTGATTTTCAGCTTCAGGTATGTGCTTATGTGCTTGTATGTGTGTTCGGTTGTGTGTTTTGGTGTTTTTAGGTGTTTGAACTCATAAGCGTTCGAGTTGGAAGGAAGTCTTACTCGGAAGTTGCAAGTGGTGAGTTCTAGATCCCCGTTTTTACATGTTTTAACTGATTTTGGGGCTGGAAATGCATGCTTACTCGTTTTTATAAAATTTTGGGTGTGTGTACCCGTATGTATATGTATGTGCCCTGTTGGGTGGGTGTTATTCGGGTTGATTTATAATTATATTCATGATGTTATGCTTGTTTGATGCTTAGTATGCTAGAAGTAAGCTAGAACAAGTTAGATTGATGAATATTGGCCTGAAAATGATGGTAGTTAGAAAAGTAGTTGACCATGCGCCTGAGATCATGCGCCCAAACAGTACCCAAACGCCCAAGGTTCATGCGCACAAATAGTGACCATGTGCCTAGGATTATGCCCAGGATTTTTAGTATGCCCATGCGTCTAAGTCTGCTAAAACGCTTAAGTCTCCATGCGCCTAAACCAGGCTCATGCGCCTGCATAGTATCCATGCGCCTAGAAAGTTGTCCAGGCGCATGTGTTGGCCGTGCGCCCAAATAGTGCCCATGCGCCTGAGTCGCCCATGCGCAGTATTCATGCGCCCGCATAGTGCTCGTGCGCCCGCATAGTGCTCATGCGCAGTATCCAACACTTTGGTCCATGATCTCCATTTTTGTGGAAAACCCATTTGTTCAAGGATCTTGTCAATAAATGTCTAATTGATCGAATCAAAAGCTTTTTCCAGATCTATCTTGAAAATGGCAGCCTTCTTTTTTGATTTTTTTAGCCAGGAAATTGTTTCATTTAGAATTAGCGGGCCGTCCAAGATGTTACGATTTGTGATGAATGCAGATTGGTGATGAGAAATGATTGATCCAATGATGGCTTTTAGCCGCAAAGCCAGAACCTTGGAGAAAAATTTTTCAATGCAACCAATAAGAGAGATAGATCTGTAATCATTTAGAGAGGATTGTACATCCCCTTTCGAAATTAAGGCAATTACTTTGATAGGGGCTCTGTAAAGAGAAAAATAGTAAGTTGGTAGGCTGTCTAAAACTGATTTAATAAGCGTGATTTTGCCCCCCATAGAAAGAGTTGAAGCCTTCCATTTTGATAATCTTGACTCAAAAACTTCAATTACTGGGCAGCTGTTGTAACGGCTCATATTGGAGCCGACCTTCAATCCCAAATATTCAAAAGGAAGCGACCATGGTTTGCATTTTAGGAGATTACCCATATCTTCCACCTCCTGCTGATCAACCCCAATGCCAAGAATCATTGATTTCCTTATGTTGATTTTAAGGCCTGCAATCATATGAAAACATCTCAAGATACGGGTTAGATTCAAAAGATTATTAGTGGCCCAGTCATCGAAAATTATTATATCATCTGCATATAGGAGATGAGATAATAGGGGGCCATCATTGGGAGTTTGGATTCCGTTGGTTATTCCAGAAGAGATCGCCTTGGATAGGATTCCAGTAAGACCCTCCATTGCTAAGATGAAGATATATGGTGAAAGAGGGTTGCCTTGTCGGACTCCTCTAGAGCATTTGAATTCCCCGGTGGGCGATCCGTTAACAAGCACTGATGATTTTGAGAAAGCTAGGACCCCTTTGGTCCATGATCTCCATTTTTGTGGAAAACCCATTTGTTCAAGGATCTTGTCAATAAATGTCTAATTGATCGAATCAAAAGCTTTTTCCAGATCTATCTTGAAAATGGCAGCCTTCTTTTTTGATTTTTTTAGCCAGGAAATTGTTTCATTTAGAATTAGCGGGCCGTCCAAGATGTTACGATTTGTGATGAATGCAGATTGGTGATGAGAAATGATTGATCCAATGATGGCTTTTAGCCGCAAAGCCAGAACCTTGGAGAAAATTTTTTCAATGCAACCAATAAGAGAGATAGGTCTGTAATCATTTAAAGAGGATTGTACATCCCCTTTCGGAATTAAGGCAATGAAAGAAGAGCACCATGAATCTTTGATGGGAGCAGAGGAAAGATAATAAGAGAACAGATTATAAAAATCTGATTCAAATATTTCCCAAAATCTTTTGATAAAACCGATATTAAATCCATCTGGACCCGGAGCTCGATCGCTGCTGCAATCCCAGACCGCATTCTTGATTTCCAGCTTAGAAAATGGGGTAATAAGGGAAGCACACTCCTGATCAGATAGGCGTTTAATATTGGGGCAAGTGAAGGAGGGTCGGGGAGCAAGGGGTTCTTGAAACTTAGATCGAAAGAAAGTTTCGACATTCTCCTTAATTTCCTTAGGATCCGTGGACCAGCGATCATTAATCATTAGGCCATTAAGCCTGCTTTTAGCGATTTTGTTGTTCACTATCCCATGAAAAAAGGCAGAGTTCTCATCTCCATCAACTGCCCATTTTACACGAGATATTTGTTTTAAATCTTTGACTTTGTGAGCTTCTAATTCTGCCACCAGCCTTTTGTGCTCCAATTTTTCGTTGATTTCCTCCTCGGTTAGGTCACGAGTTTCAGCAATGATCTCATACTCCTCAATCTTATTTTTTAATCTATTCCTCTCACCTTCATCTTTAAGCTTCTCCAAGGAGATCCACGATTTAATCTCCTGCTTTAGGAATTTCAGTTTTGCTGCCAGAGATCTGTCCGGAGGACAAGGATGGTTAAATCTACTACAGGCTTCTTTTACAAGGTCATCAAAACCCGGCTTTTCCATCCAAGAGTTAAACAACCTAAATGGAACTGGCCCAAAGTCTAAGGAAGTTGTGCATAACATTAAAGGACAATGATCAGACAATTCGCGGGGAAGGGCCGAGAGGGATGCTTCAGGCCATCGGCTAGTGAAACCATTGCAAACAAAGGCTCGGTCAATTCGACTCATATTAGAGCCGTTGTTTGATGTGTACGTGAATTTCCTGCCATTCATTGTGTATTCCAGGAGCCCATTATCATTTATAAATTCATTAAAGTATCTTGCGCCCCGCCCGAAGGGTTGAATCCAGAATTTTTTCTTTCTTCTGGGATTCGAACCTCATTGAAGTCTCCAATAATTACCCATATTCCATCATGGCTGGCTTTCAAGGTCCCAATTTTCTCCCATAAAGCTCTTTTGAGATTTAAGTCATGAGGAGCATATACATTAAGAATATTGATCGTTACTTGGGTACCATGAATTTCCCCTCTTATAAGGATGAAGCAGGAGTCTTTAAGAATTTCCGAGGATTTAAGAACCGAAGGGTTCCAAATGCAAAGTAGACCACCTGATCTTCCAGCAGCATCAGTCCAAACTGATTCATGTTTGAAATTCCGCCCGAAATTGTTTGTGATAATCTTCGAGCCATCCGAGAATTGAGTTTCTTGAAGGCAGATGAAGTTGATCCCGTGAGTTACTTTCAATCTTTTAATCCATTCAGCCTTGCTGGGATCACCTACGCCCCTTATGTTAAGTGATAAGATATTCATTGAGCTAATATATTCTCACCCTCACCCAATATTGTTTCCCGTACCTGGGATTCAAAGCCCTCTAGGTTTACTTGAATGCAGGTACCAACTTTAATAGTATTCTCGGTTTCGGCATCCAGATGTTGATCGACATTTCTTTCATGCGGAGGTGAAGCCACCAAGCCCTCGTCCGAATCAAGCACGTTTGGGGAAGAGTTCATCGGTGAAATCGAAGGAGAGAAGTTAAGGTCCAGGCAGGGTATTACAATTTGGCAGAGGGCTTGCTTGGGGAAGGAGGGTTGGTTGAGGGAGCCCATAACCTTACCTGGGCTTCTGTTCTGGGCCGTTTACGAGATTTAGGCCAGGAATTTATTGTTGCCATGATTAGCCGCCAAACAGCCAATCGAGAATGTCAATGGTTCCTGAGCCCCGATAATCGGTGAATGAACTTGTATGTTTTCAAGGTTCACGCCTGACTGTTGCTTATCTGAGCAGGAGGAGTCGCCGGAGTTCTGGTCCGTCGAATTCATTTTTGAGTGGGAACCGCTTATGAACGAAGGGAGCCATGGTCTTGGTTCTTCGATGGCCCATACTTTGAAGCTTTTCTTTTTCCATACCAAAGTGATCTCCTCACATAACAATTTTTCTGATGTGGTCAACACAGCCATGCAGCTGTGGGTTAAATTCTCGTCCCAGGTTGAGGCTTCCGATCCGTGGATCACCTGGCCTATTTCTTCCCCAATTCTGTCAAATATCTTCTTGTCCCATAATTGGATTGGAACCCCATGAATCCTGATCCTTTCATACGGCAATGATTGTCCTTTCCAAAGTTCAAGTTTTGAGAACCATTTTCTCCATTGATCTTCATTTGTCAAGAAAGCTTTTGCTTTGGTCGTCCATTGATTAGAAAATTAAAGAAATAACCATTGTACTCTTATTTTCTTAGAAACTTCAAAATCTCATTTTAATTCAAAAGTCTATCTATACCAATAAAGGGATATTTCTGGAACTTATAAATAAATAATTTTTAATGAAATAAAAAACTTTGCTTGAATTACTTCTAATTCTATCGGGAAAGTGGCAAAAATGGCTTTAGAGGGTGGTAATAGGTGGTCGGTGGTGGTGGGTGCTCGTTGGTGGTAATTGGTGGTGGTGGGTGCTCGTTGGTGGTAATTGGTGGTGGTAGCCATAGTGCTAGCGGTGTTTGCTAGTGGTAGTGGAGGTGGCCATAATGCTAGTGGTGGCTGGTAGTGATGGTCTTGGTGGTGGCAGATGGTAATGATGGTGGTGGCTGGTGGTGATGGTGACCGATGGTGGTGGTGGCCCATGGTAGTAGTGGTGGCTGTGGCTGGTGGTTGTGGTGGCATTGGTAATTGGTGGCCGGTGGTGGTGGTGGCTGGCGGTAATCAGTGGTGGTGGTCGGTGGTGGTAGCCATGGTGCTAGTGGTGGCTGGCGGTAATCAGTGGTGGTGGTCGGTGGTGGCCGGTGGTAATGGTGGTAGCCATGGTGCTAGTGGTGGTTGGCGGTAATTGGTAGTGGTGGTAGTTATGGCTAGTGGTGATGGTCCTGGTGGTGGCGAATAGTGATGGTGGTGGTGGCTGGTGGTGATGGTGGTCGATGGCGGTGGTGGCCGATAGTGATTGGTGGTGGTAGTGGTGGTTGTGGTGGCTGATGTTAATTGGTAGTTGGTGGTGGTGACGGTGGCCGATGGTGGTGGGTGGTGGTTACTGGAGGTGATGGGTGGTGGTGGTTGCTTATGGTAGTGGTTGCTGGTGATGGTGGTAGTTGGTGGTGGTGGTGGCTGCCGGTGATGGTGGTAGTTGGTTGTGGTGGTGGCAGCCGGTGATGGTAGTGGGGGTGGTGGTCCTGGCTGGTGGTGGTCCTGGCTGGTGGTGGTGGTCGTGGCCGGTGGCAACTAATCTTGGTGGCCAATGGTATGATGGTCTTGATCGTAGATAATGGTGGCCTACAGTGGTAGTGGTGGTCGAAAGTGGTGGTGGCCAGTGGTGGTTATGGTACTAATAATGCAAGAAGGAATGAAATAAAGAAAAAGAAAGGAGGGGGTGCATAAAATGAATTTTGTGTATTTAAAAGGAATAGAATTACTTATGTAATAATCTATTCTATTCATTTCACCAACCAAACATTTTCTTTTATCATTCACCACAGATGGATTATTACACTCCGTCTCTCATTTCTGCATAACAAATGCTACCTTAGTTTTATACATCAATTTTGAAGTATTTTTTATTTATGTTCTAATTTGACATCATTTTAACTATAAATTTTATTAAATTCACCACCAAAACACTTTTATTCGTGATGGAAATGTGACTGGTTTAGGTAGTAATCAAGTTACTTAAGTATTCTATTAAAGTCACTTGAAGTTTTTTTTTTTTTTTTTTTTTTTTATTTAAAGTCACTCAATTTTCATTAGGTATTTTAATCCTATGTAATATTTTTATAAACGTTTTGACTTTTTTAAATTAAGTTAGGACCTTGAAACATATAAAAAATTAATAAAAAAATGTCGGTTGTTAGGCGTGGCATCCTTTCCGAATACAGTCACAACGGATTATTCATTCTGAGCCTTAGTATTATGACACATATTGTGCGTTGAGTTATTGTTAATGTTATTTCCCCTGATTCTACGTACATCTTTTATAAACACGGTCCAATGTTACGTGCTAAATACTCATAACGCGCCAGACCTAGAATACCACTAGTAATAATAATAAAAAGAGTCGTCACCTGATTATTTTGTTACTAAACTGAGTTGTTCAAGTGTGTCATATACCAATTACTAGTTTTGTAAAGTATGAAATAACTAGATCTTTTTACCCGTCGCGCGTTGCCGCAACATCGTATGCAGTGTGATAAGGTATAGATTACAATCAACCCGAGTCTTTTCCGAAATAAACTTACATACGTCAATATGTAGAGTGACTCGAATTTATACCATTAAATGAAAATATATTATATTTAACCTGACTCTTTTCTAAATAAAATTTATGTCAAAAAAACAAACTTATTATTGTTTGTCTCGCTTGCAAACTAAATTTCGTCGGAACGTAGGAGTAAATGAAAACGTATTATATTTTACCCAATTTGTTTTCACACAAAACTTACGTTGAAACATAGACGCATGACGAAACTTAGACAGTCTGAAAGGGTATATTATGTTAAGCACAAAAACATTTTATATTTGACCTGAATCACCTCTAATTAAATTCAAACGTAGACGGATACATGAGTAAACCCAGACCTTTAGAAACTTAATGAAGTCAAAGTGATATTTTATAAAGTTTAAAAAAGTATTGGGAGAGGAAAGTGTCAAGATTGCAATTGGGAAAGACATAAAAGAGAAAAGAAACCAAGGAAAAAAAGATGCAATTATTGAGTTTTGAACCCACAAACTCATTGTTAAAATGCAAGGAGTTTACCACTCCTACTACAGCCCATTTAATTATTTTTTTGAAAACAAACTATTTAATTACATCAAAAGTCGGTGGCTTCTTATTAGCCACCAACCTTTGATTTTAAGTTATAGTATAATATTAACTTTAAAGACTTTTACTCCATTTAAAAGACTTATTAGCATGACCATTTTGTTACGACATATCATATGATCAGGGGCGGAACCACCCTTTAGGGTACGGGGTCAAGCACTCTCATTAAATTTTAAACCAGTAATAAACCCTATAATACCAAAAATTCGAGTGAATCCATAGTTTTTTTAGAGGTGAACCTATTATTATTATAAGTTCTAAACCAATTAAAAAAACAAACTTAGTTCACTGGTTACCACTACTTGCACACGAGTATAAACATGATTCACGTCACGAGTTCGATTCTGAAAGGTGTTTTTTTTCACGCTTTATTTTCACTAGGTCGCGAGTTCAAACCCATTAGTATTATTAATTCAATAAAACTTACACAAAAACGAGCTTGGTTTGTTGGTTTCTTGGGCACAAATTTCCTTCAAGTGGTGGGTTCCAAGTTTGTGGAAGCTATTTTTTTCAAACTTCTTTTTAAACTTGACCTACTATATTACCCTTAATTACTTTTAACCCTAACCCTCCCTTGATCGCCACTATACTATTCTAATCAATATTTTTCTTTGGTTGACTACTAAAAGAGTATAAATCAAAGAATCTTTTGCTTGGTGACTTCTATATCGATTTTGGAAAGAGAATCTCAATTTCAAGGTGTGTCATGACAGATTTGAGGTCTTTCTCGATTTCTATAGCGATTAGAAGAGTCACCATATACTCGATTTTCCTTATAAATTTATAACTTGATTTTGTGATATTTGATTAAAGGTCATGATTCGTAGATTTTATGGTCTTGAATTAAATAGACTGTTTTTAGTTTAATGCAAGATTTTTTTGGTTCTGGTGTTCTTCATCTAAGAGACTTATAATTTAGTGAATTAATTTTAGTTTAGTTAAATATTTCCAGTTTAATGGATGATTTTCAATTTAAAAAATAAGAAGTCACTGACAAGTTTTGTTTGTTTTGATTTTTTTATCTACAAGCTTTTTTGTATTAGGGTTTAGAATGGATAATAACTTAAACATTTTGTGAATCAAGTATGCATTTAGTGTAAAAACCCGACCCACCCCGAAATTGTAACGTTGAATTGATAGAAATTCAATTCTAGCACCGAAAAAAAGAGACCCCCGATAGAAAAAAAATTCTGGTTCCACCACTACATTTGATATATGAGTATTAGAAAAGTTTAACTGATACACAAGTTAAAGGAATACAGAATTTACTTGAGAAATTATCTAATTATTTAGTATCACCTCTCTCCTTTTATTTTTCCAAATTATTCTTCCAACAAAAATAATCACTTATAAAGTAAAGTTTGGATTGAAAAAACAAATAATGATAAATTTAAGGGAACTTATGAACACATACGAGGTTATCAGTTTTAAACAATCATTACAATTGATCATGTATCTATGTGCATTTTTATGATCATTTCTTTTACACCAATACTTTGTGTTGGTAATGTAAATTGGTATGCAGGTAAAGGGGTATGATTGGCATAAACTTTCACAACCTCCAGAAAAATTTAATCATTTAGGACAAACCAGCAACAACTCAAATTATATCGAGAATGACTGAAAAGTACTCCTTAAAGTACATGAATAAAATAAAAACTACTACAGTTTCAAACAAACCCTATAACAGTTTTAATAGTAAAGCATGCTTTTCTTGGGTTTAAAGAGAGATCTTGATCAAAATGTGAAAGAAACAACGTCCACTAGAAGATGAAATTGTAGTTTGGCGAACAGAACCACCGGCATGGTAGCCAAACATGTGACACTGATTGGCGGCCATTTCAGCTTTTTGTCGTAAAGTACAAAGAAACTAGCACTGAATGCAACCATCATAGTTACAATAGAGAGAAAGAGTGTTGCAACACCGAACATTAGTTTTTCAGGTAAGAATTCCGTGAAATCACGCTCCACATGGTGAGATGTGAGGATAGATAAGAAAACTAGGACAGAGGTTGATGAGGATATTAAACAAAACCGCATCGGCGAACACAAAAATAATGAGGTTTGGTTCTTTGCAGGGAAAAAGGAATGCCAGTATTCTGGTTGTATCCACCGGGAGGGTAAAAGCAGCTGCAAATACTATTGTGGCTATGAGGGTTGCAACTAGCATATAGTTATTCATCCAATCTTCGCCTTTGGACACTAAGTATGCATGTTTCTTGGCGAACAAAGCTTGTGGTGTTTCACCAGCATTGTTCTTCCTTTGTCTAAAACTAGGTGGGATCATTTGCTTTACCTCCTACAAAAATATTTTAGTCATTTTAAACAAGTTAAAAATCATTTCTTTCATCTGTTAAAATGATTTGGGTAAGGGTCGGATGAGGTTAAATTAGAAACATGTTTTATGTGTTATTAAAGAAATTCATATTCATAAACAATTAATATAATAAATATTATTACATTGTATAACTATGTATAATTATTAATTATAAAGGATGAACAGTTGTTGGCTAAACTATATATGCAGGTGAAGACAAGCACTTTAACGATGGGGCGGACGTGTTTTGGAATTGAACTAAATTAGTAAATTAGATAATGCTAATGATAACTTTAAAATTATTTTGTATTTGACATTTTTTAACTATTTTTTTACTCTTATACTTCATGTTTAAATATTCAGATACCTTTATAAAATAGATTTTGATTGCTTTTAAATTAGCTTACGTGTTCGTCACCTTTCACAACAAAGTGACACTTTCTTAAATTCGTAATATACCCTCGCTTCTTATTTAACCGAAACACCAAGTAGTTTTATAAAATAGATGGTGATTATTTATTTTGAAATTAGCTTTTGTATTCGACACGTTTGTTTTCACAATAACATGACATTTTCTTGTTATGTGCTTATTTTACGCAAAATTAACCGTTGCGGAGTGCATGTGTATACCCGCTGGTTTACAATAGAGTAAATTACTATTTTGACCCTTATGATTTAGTCATTTTAACTCATTTTGCCCAAAAAAAAATATTTTGATATATCATACATTAATGTTGCATCTTATAATAGTTTTGCCACTTAACCACTAACTTTGTTAGCTTTGTCAATTAAATGCAAGAGTATTTTGATATTTTTTACTTCAAGGGTTGTCTCAAAAGTTAGATAACATTAAAGAGCTATTATTGTTATTATTTAAATTAACAAAAAATAACACCAAGTTAAATAATTTTTTATTATATATTTAAAAAATATTAGCATTATTTTTTTGATTTTTTTTGTTATTTTTAATTTTATTGTTTCATTACCTTTTTATTAATTTTAATAAATCATTCTAAAAATACAAATGAATAAGAACTTCCCAAAGAATGATTTTAGAAACAACGGTTTTAAAACGAAAGATTTTTTTGTAAAAAAGAAAAGTTATTTTTTAAAATAAATGTTAAAAAAAGAATAAGTTTTAAAGAACAATTTAAAATTAGAAATATTTTAAAAATCATTTGCTTTTTAAACCGTTCTTTTTAAAATCGTTCTTTTTTAAACTTTTTTCTAAGTTGTTATTTCTTAAACTATTCTGTTCCAATTTTAGTTTTTTAAATCGCTTGTTTTTAAATCGTTCTTTTAAATCATTCTTTCTTCAAACCGTTCTTTTTAAAAAAAAATTTTAACAATTCTTATAAAATCATTTTTTAAACCATTCCTTTTAAAGACATTGTTATTTTAATTTTTTTATAAGATAGAACGCTTTAAAAACTAAATATTTAAAAAGAGACGTTATTATTAAAAAAAAAATAAGAGGTTAAGAAAAGAATTTAGAAAATGAGAAGTTAAAAAAATTATTTCAATAAAAAAGGTTAAATGAATGTATAATTTTTTTAACTTTCTTTTTTTTAAACAAATCTCTCATTTTTAAATTATTTTTTTAATTTATTCTTTGGAAAATTCATATTAAGTTGTATATTTAAAATATGTGTTATTCTAAAATAATAAAAATGTAACAAAACAGTAAAAATAAAATAACTAAAAGATTTAAAAAGATAGTGTTAATATTTTTTAAATATATAATTAATATTTAACTTGGGGTTGGTTTTTGTTAGTTTAAATAATTATATAAATAATTCTTTAATGTTAAATAACTTTCTAACTTTCAAAACAGCTCATAAAGTAAAATATATATATATATATACTATTGCATTTAACTAACAAAACTAACGGATTTAATGGTTAGGGGATGAAACTGTTATAAGATGTAGCATTAGGGTCTGAGATGTTAAAAGATTTATTATTTGACCAAATGAGTTAAAAATACCAAACCACAGGGACCAAAATAGTAATTTACTCCTTACAATATTATCCTCTTCTATTAAATATAATGAGTAAACTTAACTTTTACTACATGTGGTTTGGTTCAAATAACGGTTTTCCTTTAAAGGGTTTTAAAATTACGATTTTACTCCTTATGGTTTTCAATTTCTCTCAATAAACTGCAACCCACTAAAAACCGTTAGATAAGTCCATTAAAAGCAAGGGCATTTTAGTATTTTTCACGTATAAAAGTTGATTATGTAATTACTTAAATAAATAAAGGGACTACTTTTGTAACTTACTTAACTTGGATACCCACCCCATCGCCTCCCCCTGCCACCACCTTCACGGCAAGAACCACCGAAACCGATCGCAACAAGCCACTACAAGAACCATAATCTATCAACATCACCACCTATAAAATGATAACCATGCACCACTAGCGCTCGGTCAACCCCTTCCCACCGTGGGCTTCAAACCCTTTGTATCCCCTATCGAAGCCCTAATCAAATCATCCATTGGAAAGCCCCAAATCATCATCAGATAACTAACTACCACCATGTGAACAATTACCACCTCCACTACACTCTTATCACTTGAACAGAAACCTTAATTAGAGTAGAAACTGAAGGGACTAAAATTATATGTGCCAACATATTAGGAACAAGGGAAGGTGGGTTGTCGGCGGTGGTGGAAAGTGCTAGTGGTTGCTACCAGTGGTGTGGTGGGTCGTCGGTGGTGGTGGACCCAGGCTGTGTTTAGACCTCATTGACCCGTGTTTACTCACAAATAGTATTTATTCACATATAGTATTTATAATTTACATACACCCAGGCTGTGTTTAGACCTCATTGACCCGTATTTTGACCATTACCTACCCTTTTTTTAGTTCATACTTTTATGTTTCAACTAGTTTTTTAACCCGAAGCGCGTTGCGCCGGCATCATATGCAGGATGATAAAGTAAAGCCTACGATTAACCCGACTCTTTTCCAAACTATATTTACGTTGAAACGTAAAGTAACTCGAATATATACCATTGAATGAAAACATATTATATATGATTTGACCCTCTTATAGAATTTTTGTGTCAAACGTAGACCGACTCAAGACGTACATAAAAAAACACGCGCAATTGACGACGTATACAACGTGATAAAGTATAAATTACAATCACCCTGACTCATTTCCTAACTAAATTTACGTTGAAACATAGAGTAACTCGGATTTGTACCATCAAATGAAAATGTAGTATATTTGACTCGACGTACTTCCAAACAAAATTTATGTTAAACATAGACCAACTCAAAATGTATATAAAAATAAACACTGAAACGTGCTATATTTGACCGGACTCATTTCTGAACAAACTATACATCAAAACGTAGACAAAAGGCAACACTATTGTTGCGCTAGAAATAAATAGGCAAGGATTAAAGGAGGGACAATTTGGTAAATTCATAAATGAGTTATGAAAACAAACAAACAATGTGATGTGTGAGTTTCGAACTCCACACCTCATGTTTGTGTACAAGGGACGCTACCACCTGATCTAGAGAGGAAATTTGTTAGTGTGTGAAACCAAATATATTATATATGAAAAAAAAACACAATGTCATGTGTGAGTTTTGAACTCCACACCTCATGTTTGAGTCCAAAGGACGCTACCACCTGATCTAGAGACGGAAATTCGTTAATGTGTGAAACCAAATATATTATATATGAAAAAAAACAAACAATGTGATGTGTGAGTTTCGAACTCCACACATCATGTTTGAGTCCAAGGGACGCTACCACCCAATCTAGAGAAGGAAATTCGTGAATGTGTGAAACCAAATATATCTATATCTATAGAACCTAATAAAACAAGGTTTTTTTGCCACTTGTCATATGCTTAAACCATCTTTTTGACACTTGTTATTCATTCAAACATTCTTATTTTATTTTTCTTTCAAAAGGGTATTATAGTAAATTAAACACTCAAACTAATTTCTCTCTCTTAATAAAAATCAATTTTATTAATGATACATTTCTCTCTCTTATCTAAATTTTTTAAAATCAAGTTATGTTTTTAAAAATAAATATTATTAAGAAAATTAAAAATCATATCTTTTTATTAAATAATAATAAAAATACAAAATTTTTATATTATATAAAATTTTTTAAAACACTAAACCTTTTTGAAACATAATATTTTAAATTGTTCCTTTTAAAAAATAATATAAAAAATATAAAAATTTTTAAATATAGTTTTATTAAAACAACCAAAAATTAGAAACCCGAGTTTTTAATAAACAACATTTTTATAAACATTGAATTTTAAAAAAAAAATCTTAAAACAAATGTTTAAAAATGAAACTATTTATATAAAAGAGTTAAAAAATAGTATAATAATTTTATTTCTTGAACTATTATATATATATATATATATAATTTTAATTATATCTTATATTAAAATATTTTACTGTAACTCTTCATTTATTACTAACTATAATCCGTTTAATAAATATGTTTCTAGCCTATCTATTTATCTACGTATCTATCTATTTATAACAAAGAAAATCTAAAATAAAACTTGATATAATTGTAAGTTTTATCATATTAACTTTTTTATTTATCTTTATTATTATTAATAATATTGAATACTAATAATATTGATAATACCATATTCATATTAAAAATTATGTAATTTAATAAAATAAAGCTTATTTTTTTATTAAAAAAACACTTTCTAAAAACAAAAGTTTTATAAAATACAGAATACAACAAACTTTTTTAAAATAAATTTATTTTTCTTAAAACAAAATATTTAAAACTCATATTTTTTTATAAACAAAAGTTAACGAAAAATATATTATTGTTTATTAACTTAAAGTAGCTATTCATATGTAATTATAATCATATTTTATCTTCAAACATAGTTTTATAATTCATAAATTTTAATTACTAATTATTTTGTATTTTATTTATTCAACCCGTGTAATACACGGGGTACTAACCTAATTATATACTAAAGCAAAGGTCGAGTGGCTTAGCAACCAACCTTTGCTTTTAAGTATTTGTATAATTATATTATGTATATTAGTATTCGGCATACAACTTAATTTATCAATAAATGAAGGGTTAGAAGGGGTTATTGGATTTTAATAATCCTAAGTTTCATTTATTGGCCGGGATTAATCCCAACTCAGGAAATGTTTACAGACACTCCCAACTTTAAGTTTATTTTCCTTCGCCGATCCCTAACTAACTGAGAGTTAACACCGTTAGTTTTTCGATGGCGTGGACTGTTTATATAGCCAAAACACTAAGCAGGACGTTAAAATCAATCATCCGGTCCGTCAATCTGAAACTTTTGCGCCCTAAAACTCGTCAATCTCCACCTTCTGATTAGAACCACTTAACTTATTCGAGGTAAATTCAAGTGATGGTGGAGGCTAGACACCGAAAAATGGACTTGATAGAGGCTGGGCGGCAACGTTGTTGAAAAATTGCTCAATGTTGGCCCCATTTCATCAAAAAAACTAACGGAGGTTAACTCTCAGTTAGTAAGAGATCGTTGGAGGAAAATAAATTCAAAGTTGAGAGTGTTTACAAACATTTCTTGAGTTGGGATTAATCCCGGCCAATAAATAAAACTTGGGATTATTAAAATCCAATAACCCATAAATGAATAAAGAAAGATTAAGCTTGAAAAAGAAAGATTTACCTTAAACCATATATAATAACTCTCGTTGCAATTCTAAAGTAGCCCCGGACACATTTCGAAAATCCTTCTGCTTAGCCATCTTCGCAACCATATGCAACATATTATAGATATCTGCTTGAAAATGTTTGATCGCTAAGTGAAATATAGTTTTTCCTTTGTCATCTTGTTTCCATATTAGATCAGGATATAATCGAATGAACTCAACTATAAAACGTGTGTTTCCCATTTTCGCTGCTACAAAAAGCACCCGTGAAGGGTAAGCCGTCTTTATTTTGTTTTCGATTTTAACATGTACACGCGGCCCTCTTATTATGTCATTAATGTCGTTCTTTGTCATTGTTATAATACTTCTCAAAAAATTTCTAAATAACTCGATGGCTTCACAATCTTGTTCAACAAGACCTATGTTCACATGAAATGCTATAAAAACTAAAATTAACAACCAAACTCAAAGTAACACTTGCGTAAGCTGGCAATTAGGTGTTGATAACTAGAACAAAATTTTATTATTATATTTTAGACTTTGGATTTTAGACTTTGGGGTGTCTTACATGGGCCTTTCTTCTCATATTTGCCTTCAGACTAACTGTGATAGAATATTAATTTCTAATTTATTTATCATATTAATTATTAACAAAATCCAAAGAAGGAAAATAATGTGATAGAATATCGATTTTCTAATTTATTTAACATTAAGAAAATAAAAAAGTTTGATGATCAACCCAACCTAACTGATACTAAAAAATTACATATGTGAATCGTTACCTAACACACTAATTTGGTCACCTCTACCTCTGCAATATAATGTATTCAAAATCATTTATCATGTAACTAAAAGATTTTGAAGTGACCTTAACTTTTAGAGCATTCATAGTGGATTTTTTAAAATTATGTGAGTGTGTTTTTTATATTATAAGAAATGGTTTTGAGTGGTTGTAAGTGGATGAGAAAAAAAATGTTACTGTTCATTTGTATATTTACAAAAACACTGTTCAACACTTATAAATTTTTTTTAATATTTTTAAAAGTGGTTGTGAGTGTAGAAGAGAGAAAAAAGTAATGATAAAGGTATAAAAAGTATTATTTAATTGTAAAGAAAAGAGAAAAAATAATGATTTTTAATGTAATTATATGGATAAATATAAGTATTCCATTGTGAATGCTCTTAGGGTGTTAGAATTCAGAAGTAGTCTTTAGGTACTAGATTCATTACGTATGTGCATGAGCGAAGTGTCAGTAGTGTTATTTTTTTGTCCGATATAATTTCACCCCCCGCCGCTCCTATGTAAGTGTTCAAGCTCCGCCACTGGGTATACATTTATAGTTAGGCTTGGAACATATGTTAAGAAGCTAGAAATATTATTTTCATGAAAAGACAAAATGTAAATAGACTGATGTTGATGTATATGGAAGTTGCAGGATTGTTGGTTTTGAGCCTTTGGAGAAGGTACTTCTGTGGGAGAAGGAAGATGGACGAAGTACTATTTATATATAATAAGAAAATATGATTTAACTAGATAGTTAGATAATGGGTGGAAGTATGTTTTGTCACCACTAAGACAATAACAACTTACTGAAGACTATGAAATTGCCTAAACACTTTTAAGGACTTGGTCAAAGCTTCTTACAGTTCAAGTTAACTCACCCCAATCCAGTTTACACTCTAAAGCTGTAACTTTATGGTTGGGAATCAATAGAAATGGCATGTTATGCCCCTATTGGGATAGGGGCCTATTGGAAAGAGATAACTAGCATAATAAGTTTGTTCTGAAACTAGAATGAAGCAAAAAGATTGAGCAAGGAGCATACTTACTTGACTTGATGATTCTGAAGACAATATTTGGTTGTATTGGTTTAAATTTCTGAGTCTTCCGAGCCAAAGCTAAGAGAATATCAGTAACTAATCCCTTCTTGACAATGAGTTGGGGGTGATTGTCAGCTATCTTTAGAGCAACGTCTACAAAAGAAATTATGGTTACTTTATGATAGATACTGCTTCACGAAAACCAACTACAAAAGAAAATAACTATCAATGAAGAAAGAAGAAGCTTCATTGGAAGTGGCAACTGTTTTTGGAATTTATATCCAAACTCATTAGGAAACAAAGCAAGTACAAAGCATGTGACCACATCTAGCTATTAGTAAAAGTAGAAAACACACACATATGTCTTGAACTTATTATGGGTTAGAAATAGACAAGAGAACTTGTGAAAAAGTTACAATAAGAAAAAAATCATGACAAAAATAACTTGTACGAGCAACTCACCAAAGATATCAGCTTCCACACATTTGAGTAGGACCCAACCCCGATTATCATGTTGCCAATAATCACCAGACATCTTATTTGAGATACCATAGAGATACCTCACCATCTCAGGTTTTGCAAATAAAGCAGCCATATACAGTGGCATCATGTTCTTATTACCAGGGATGTCTTTGGATTCTTTTTCACCATTATCCTTGCGGTTTCTACGTTACCTGCTGCAGCTGCTAAACAGAGGAGAGAATTGTAGTTTTTATTTTGTAGCTCCAAATCTTGTCTGTCAATGAGATCTACTAGATTCCTCACAAATTAGTTCTTCCACAGCCTTACTACTTTCTGCTGATGCTGCAATCAAAATGTATCAGATCTGGTTGTTTGTCGAGAATCGGTTTAGCAGTCTTCCAATCTCCTTTGATTGCTGCTTCATAAAGTGGAACACCAACCATGATGTAGTATTCTCTACATCCTACAGTTTTATGTTATATCAAACATAGTGAATACGATCGACTTCCGGCCAATTTGAACAATAGCTTATTACATGTACATGGGAACTAATCAGATTAAAGATTATTATAGCCTTTGATATAAAAATTTACTTTCTGTAAGATCAAATCCTAAACAACTCTAGGATAAACTAGATAAAACACTATCCAGATGTACCAGTCAGCAGGAGGATTATGGAGTTGCAGTAAGGCATATTAATTATTCAAAAATGGAGGTTGGGAATTGGCCAAAGGCATCTTTTCTATGTTATGTCACGCTGTTTTCCTTTCAATTTACTGACGGTTACGATGTTGTTTTGCATCATGTTTGAAGAAATTGCTTAGTTTTGATTTGGGTTTAATTGTTAACTTCTGCAAGTGAGCTGGTTTTGGAAGAGCCTGAACCAAGAATATATGTGTAGGTATCCTTTTTTATTAGCTTTTTTTATATTAATTAATAATGGAATTCCAATGTTTTTGTACGAGATTAACTTGAAGAGTCATCAGTGGAGCCATTATTTTATTTGTGGATTGGTGACTACAAATTAACCTATATATTTAAAAACCAATGAAATGAACAGTAAAACATTTTCTTTTATGCGTGATATACAACCATTCAATGCGTTGGTTCTGTCTCTTTACTTCCGGCTCTGTATATGGGCTTCTGCCTCTTTCTTCCAGAGAGAGAGAGAGTGAGTGATAGGGTTGAGAGGGGTACCGACGGTGGGTACCCAGCTGAATGTTCATATCGGCATCGACCGTTGTCATTATCGGAGGCTACGCGACACCCGGCGTCCCAGTTTCCGTTGATGGCTGTTGTTGTGGTCGATTGCAGGTCGGCCTCCCTTCTTTGATTGAGGTTGGTCCGATCTTTGCCCCGTTGTGGTTTCCGACGATGGCGGTGGCTATTAGCTTGATTATCGTTCTCCGCTTTGTGGTTAGCGAGGGTGATGGCGTCGCTGAGTTAACTCGGTGACGGTACGTCTGCCCCATGGCAACAACACAACTTCAAAGGGATAGGGTTTCTCTCTACCACCGATCTATTGTGACCATCGGTGTGGTGTCCGGTCAGTTTCTAGGGTTTCGTTGTGCTCCATTGGTGTAGGTGCAGGTGTTGGTGACGATCGTCGTTGAATAGGTCATCGTAAGCGTAGATCCGATCTCCATCAGAGCTGGTGCCGTTCAGGGTTAATGTAATTAGTTTGTTAATGCACTGAAAAGATATGATTCTTTCATTGTTTGGGGTTTGATTGACTTAAAAGATATGATTCTTTCAGTTTATGGACGTCTGCTTTTGCTCCAGTTATTTTGCTTCTTCTGCTTTGGTTCGTTGGTGACTTGGTTGACTGTCTTTTTTGACTTTGAGTCAGTTTATGCGAGGTAAGGATCGATGAAATTTAACATTTTAACATTTTTGGTGTTGCAGATGTTTAGATTCATTTATAATAACTACCAAACAATTTATGCGGGTAAGGACCTATGAAATTTAGCATATTTAATGTTGCTGATGTTAGATTCATTTGGAATAACTACCTAATTTGTTTGGTTCTTCTTACACATTGATTATGGATGCCATTGCTACTATTGCATAGACTAAAATGAAGCTGAACTTAAGGTTTGTTCTTATCCTTCAATGAGATGGAAAACTAAAAACCCATATACACATTTAACCAGAACTCTTTGTTTTTAGAAAATCTTTAGGTTTATAATAAAGTGAAACTGCTTTATTATAATACAATTATGTATGAACATTCAATGGAGCCTTATTTAAAAAGGTGTTGATGATTATGGTAAGAAAACTAAACAGAGGATGATAATTTCATATTTATAAAGATCTGACAATCTAAGTCAATATTCTACCATTGTTAATCTATTTTACATTTGACAATTTGCCTTACAACAAATTATCTACATGTATATGTTTATAGCCAAATATCTCAAACCAATTATGCCTGATGGCTGATGATGAAACTTATAACATGTGTACATACTGGTGGTGATTTCTTCTTTGATTGTTTAGTTGTCTCAAGTTTTAATAGCTGGCTACACGTTTGGTTTATGAATAGTGATGGATAACTAAGGACTATTCAGTCTGTTCATTGTTGGATCACATTTGCTTGAACATGCTTTAATTTGGTTTTTCAAGTTTTGTTTGATTGTTAATTAAGTGTACCATGGGTTTTTTTTTCGTGCTTACAATAATGCATTCATGCATTCGCTAATCACCCATCATACACTTTAATCACTATTAGAGTTACTTATTATTGAAGTATGTCATTAATGGATCCTATTGATTTCTCCTAAATGTTAGTTTTTCTTCTTCCAAAACTTAATATTGGTACTCAAAAGCATCACCCAAACCTAAATGAATAATAAGAGACTCCAAATTACATCACTGGTTTGTTCTCACAGTTTTTTCAGCTTATAGTATACCGATTGTGATACATACATTAAAAGAAGTAAATGAATATGTTAGGCAAATTGAATCTGCAAACACCGCTTCCAAACTTTACTATATGCTACATGATAGAGTAAAAGAAAGGTGTTATGATGCCCTGGTAGCTAGAACCCTTAGGGATATTGTTTGTGATGGAGATTTAGCTGTTGAACACTTCGATTTCATTATCAATGCTAAATACAATACTTAATCCAACAACTACTTCCTAACAAACACATGATGTTGAATCCCCGCCGCAACGCGCGGAGGGGATACCACTAGTTCTACTTAACTTGCAACCTACTGTTACGGCCTAAGTTCTAACTATTTATATTTTATATAAAGTTGATGTGCAAGCATTAGAAACTTGTGGTTGTATTGTGTAGATACAAAGGTTTCCAAGAATATGCTAACTCAAGAAGGCCGGATATCAGATCACTTTATGTTTTAGCTTGATCTCTCGGTAAAAAAATACATTTGGAATCTTGTAGTGAGTATTGTTTAATTTAAGAAACGTAGTACATATAAATCATTTATGTTTTAGCTTAATCTCTTTATTGCCCATACTGGGTCTACGCTATCAAGCTCTGCAGCGAATATGTGTTCTTCCACAATTTCCATATTTGTGCTATAAATACTTAAATCAGGTCGGGTAGGTAAATTAGAAATAAAAAATTGAGTAGAATAGAAATGGGTCAAGTGGGTCCAAAGGGTCAATCTTTACCCGAAGTGTTTTTTTTTTTTTATTATAGTTTGATATCAATCATTTTCTGTCTTAATAACAGGTTCTCGATTATATGATGACTTTTGCTGATGGGGGATCATTAAAGTGATCATCCTTCCTGAGTTTCTTTCATATGCCAACATATTCTCAAGCTTCATTTTTCTTACTTTGTTATTCCATTGTTGGATTTTGAAAAGATACCAATAGTCTGCTTCCAAAGGTGCGTGTTATGGTGTTTGAGTTTGAAATCATTACTTTTTTTATCGTACAGTTAATACTTAATACTAACAACATTAAGTAAGGTGTTTTCCTTGGTAGATTTTGTGATAGTTATTGTAGTTTGAATCATCTCTTGCAAACAAATGTGAAATTAATACATTTCAAGAGCTTAGATATGAATCGTTGGATAATTTGTGAATAAAGTGTAGTTAGAATGATGAATCTATGAAGTGATGGGCCATTTTGTCATCTTGGAGATGACGAATTGAAGTCTAAAAAGTTTTTTGTACAACATGTAGATACTATGGGCAGGTATGATGTTGTTGTTGATGTTCTTCGGTCTTTTGTTACTACAAAGGTGATCTTTGAGTAATTGTAAATTTCTAATCTTACTGCCTATTTGTGTTTATTGTGTTTAGCCATAATGCGGACTTCTGAGAAAGATTTTGAATTATTGACTCTTATAACGCGAAAATACTAAAACCACTTTAGCCTCATTTAAATTCAATAATAAAACCTAAAAATTTTCTCCACCGTATGTGTTAATTTTCAACAAGATTGTTCCTTTTTGAATCTTGCTAATGAAAAGGAACCTCTTACTGAACTTATATTGCAGAAATGACAAAAAATGAACCTTAAAAAAGTTAACATCTTTAAATGAAAAGTCAATGTTTAAATATTCAAAATTGGGGAAAATATGTATAAAAAAGAGGAGGTGCTAAACAGTATTCATTTATTGAATTATCAAATTGGTTTATTAACAAGTTTCTTCATGATTTCATACGTTATTTCTAACATTATTGAGTTAAATCTTATAGTTTTGATTTTGTAGGTAAAACTTTTGCTTCTTTGAATAAAATTGTGCCTTCTTCGACTTTGAATTCCGTTGACTGGATCAACAAATATGTTTCCTCACAAGGTTGTTTCTTTCTAACGCTCAGAAGTTTTAAATTTGAAGCTTTCAACCATATGTGTGGTACTATTAGCTTTCAAATAAATCTTATAATTATGTGTTGTGTTTTTTTTATTATTAAACTCATGTACCTGTGAAATGGTTCTAATACGTTTGCCACTTTGAATACTTACCATGCAACCAGGTTTGTGTGTGTATATCATATTCTATTTACACCCCAAACAAACATATGTTGCGTGTATGTTTGCATCCTAAAAGAAATTAGCTACTGTGTGTGTATGTAGATTGAAATAAGTTTATAGGATACCAAGTTGATCAAATAAGTCTTTTTTTCAGTTCTAATGTGTGTGGGTTTTTTTCTTTTTTTCTTTTTTTTTTTTTTTTTTTTTTAATATTTTGCAGACTATCATAGGCGAAAAAATCTGTGGAAGGCTCTGGTGTTTCTATAGCATGCATATGATTTTGTATCATTTTTGTTAGTTTGCAGGCATGATTGTAATGCGTACTACTGTATTGGTAGTTTGAAAATTTTTCGGTATTACTTGATATGATTTTGATTTCGCTTTTCTTATTATTAAGGTTTGTGGACACGCATATTTGGTCATTTGTTTTAGTTTTTTTGGTGAGTCATGTTGCATAACTTTATAGTGTAAGTATTTGTTTTGATTGAATTTATCTTATTATTTTGGTAGACTAAATGCACATTGATTTGTAGATTTAGGCGCAAGGACATTTTTTTCCCTCTTATTTGACGTTACAAATTTTAATATAACTGTTGTATTTATGGTAAAATTGTTGTCCCGCCGCGTAGCGCGGGGTAACAATACTAGTTATTAATATAACTGAATAGGATCACAAGAACATACACTTATGGACATGATGATTCAATTTGAAAATATCTGCGATGTTATATATCTCAATCTAACGTTGCTCAACAGACTTCTTCGTTTCTCTTGAATGGAGATGTAATTTAAAGGCCTAGACCTGAATTTTGAGTAAATTACTATTTTGCCCCTTGGTTAGGGCAATCTAACCCTATTAGCCCAAAAAATAATCTTTTGACATATCAGCCCTTAAGTTTGCATGTTGTAACAATTTTTGCCTCTAATGCAAATTCTATTAGTTTATTTTGTTAAGTCTAAGAGTATTTTCGTCTATTTACATCTCAGGGGTTATTTATGTAAATTACAAAATGACTACTTATATAATTACTCATATTTACAAAACAACCCCCACCATATTCTTTTTTTTTTCTATTATTTATGATACTTTTATTTGTATATTTTAAAATGTTTTTAATATCATTTAAAAAAAAATTGGTATTTGAGTATTTTTTTATTTTAATAATTATTATTTAATTAATCACCATATAAATATAAAAATAAATACGTCCTTTATAAAGCTTTTGTTTTTTATAAACGACATTATAAAATAATTTGTTTTTCAAAAAAAGTTTAAATCTTTCGCTTCGATACAAATTAGAAAATTTTATTTTTATTTTGGTTTTTTATTTATTCTTATGTTTATTATTTAATAAAACACGTTATAAATATAAAAATAATTATGTCTTAATTAAAGCTTTTGAATTTTTATAAACGACTTTCCAAAATCATTCGTTTTTCAAACTTTTTTTTATATTGTTCGTCCTTTCTAAAATCTACCGTTTCGTTAAACAATACAAGTTAGAAATATTCTTTTTGTGGTTTTGTTTTTATTATTATTTTTGTGATTTCATTATTCTTTTTTATTTATAAACGTTTTTTTCCAAACTCATTCATTTTCAACCTTTTTTCATATTGTTTGTCCTTTTTAAGTATTTCATTCTATTATATACAGTACAAGATAGAAATTCTAACTTGATAAAAAAAATTAAGAATTTAAACAACTTAGAAACATAGCCGTTACAAAAATAACCATTAGAAATATAGTCGTTTCAAATATATATTATATTATATTACTTACTTATAGTCGTTAGCAAAAAAATATTCAAAAAATGAATGATTTTAGAAATATGTGGTAATTAAAAAACGAACAATTTTAAGCAAAGGATTGATTTTAGAAAAGAACAATTTAAAAGATACGTTTATAAAAAAAACAAAATCTTTAAGGAAAAAAAGTTAAGAAATGAATGGTTCTAAAGAAAAATGAAGTTAAGAACGATTGTATAATTCAATGAAAGGTTTTAAAAGGATCAAAGTTTTAAATATATTATAACTTGTATTGTATAATTTAATGAAAAATTTCTAACAAATGATTTTGAAAATAAGTTTATTAAAAAAGATAGAAAACCAAAATAATAATAAATTTTCTAAGTTGTATTGTATAATGAAACAAAATACATTAAAATGGTTGAAAGATTTTTAACTTTTTTTTTTGAAAAACTAATGGTTCTGGAGAAGACGTATATGAAAAAACAAAAGATTTAAAAAGTCGTATCTTTTTATAAAACACACATTTTTAATTGTATATTTTTTTAAATATATAATTAAAAACTTATCTAACTTGTAGTTGGTTTTTGTTAATTTAAATAATTACATAAATAGCACTTTAATGTTCAAAAAAACTTTTTAACTTTCAAAACAGCCCCTGAAATAAGAAAGACCAAAATACCCTTGTATTTAACTGACAAAACTAACAGAGTTAGTGGTTAGGGGCCAAAACTGTTATAAGATACAACATTAGGGTCTGATATGTCAAAATATTACTTTTAGGCTAATAGGGTTAAATGACCCTAACCCCAGGGGCTAAAATAGTAATTTACTCCCTAAATTTATAAAGACATGAAGTCAAGTCAACGTCCACTAAAACTTTCAGGTGATCCTATACATACCACTTATAGGGTGCGAAACCAATGGTAACACTCATTTATTACGATAACCATGTTAAGTTAATCAAGATCAATCAAAATATTTTATTTTTTGTAATAACATCAATACACATATATAACTTTATGTTATTTTATATATATGTGTAAATTTATAAGTGAAAAAAAAATATGATAAGTGTAAGTTACTTGCACCTCACAAATATTTAGAGGTGCAAATGTAACTTACAGTAGGGATGAGCATTTGGTACCCAGTACCCGTACCGGTACCTGTACTGTATCGGTACCGGTACCCAATTGGTATCGAAAATATGTATAAGGTACCGGTACCGGTACTTGATTTTCTTATATTTCGGGATCGGTACCCACCGGTACCGGTACCGGTATTTTACCCAAAAGTCCTGTATAGTCCCGCTAGTACCCGAATACGAATATATTATTTTGGAATATTTTGTTATGTAATATTTTTCACTCCATCAACTAGTATTATATTTTGACTTTTGAAGGTAATTATTATTATTTTTTTAATATCATTTTTTTTACTTCACTACAATGTCAAGAGATATATTATTTATGATTTTAATAGAAATGAATGGTGGACTAGTGTATGAATTGAGTCAGAAGAAAATGAGAAAAATAAATAAACTATCATTTTATTTGAATACTTTTTTTATATTTTACTTTGTTTAGTTATTATAAACTTTTTGAGGTATCGAGTACCAAACATATACTGGGTAACAACTATAAAAACAGGTACTAGGTACTGTAACCAAACATACACCATGTAGTAAGCCTAAAAAATAATGTTGTGTAGGAAACGGGTACTAAAGAGGTACTGGGTACCGAAATACCGGTACCGTACCGGTGCCGGTACCTGTACCCATATACCAAATTCGGTACCGGAACAGGTACTCGTTTTTTATAAAATTCGGGACCGGGTACTTTCGGTAACGGTACCGAGCTCATCCCAAACTTACAGCTCTCATAACTTTTTTACATTTGGTAATTTATACATATAGATAAAAAAAACATAAAATCATATATGTATAATGATATTATACAACAAAAAAAAATAATAATTTTTATTGTTCTTGATAAAGTTAACACGTTTATCGTAATAAATGATGATTAACATTCAATTCCTTTCCTATACCCGCTTCCTCAAACTTATAAAAATACTATACCCGCTTCCTCAAACTTATAAAAAAAGTTAACTACTACTTTTATGTTTTTTTCATTTATCATATCACCCTTTAATATGTTGAATAAATTTTTTTAAATTTTATCTAATTATTATTACTTTTAGTCTTTTATTATTTTTATTTGTAGTGGATAACCTAACCCAAACTTTTTGTTAAAAATCAACTATGCATTGGTAATGTTAGCTAACGATCTCATGGTTGACGTCGCATTATTTTATATTCGTAATGTTTATAAGGTTTGTGCCTATTTAATTATACTTTAAGGACGCCTCTGGTTCGGCTAGCCTCACACGGTGGAGGCACAAGCCTCTTAGGGTGGAGGTCTAAGGTTTAATACTTGGCAAAGGTATAATTTGGAGTTGTAAGTAGAAGCTGGAGTAGTAATCAATGTTTAAAAAAAGAATTTGGAGTTAGAATAGTAAAATTTCTTTTGAGGTTAAGGGTTCGAGCCGTGTTCATGGTGGATTAATGTAAATGTTGTGATGCAACATAAAGAGTAGATTAGAAAAAACTGTACTTTGTCATTTTCTTTTTCTTTTTTAGTTGCTTGATTTCGGAGAGAATAGACAAAAACCTATTTATTAACCTTGAGTAAATTGATTACTATTGTTAACTACCCATCTTAAACTATTTACATTTCCATCACGAATAAAAGCGTTTTGGTGGTGAATAAAATTTTATACTTAAAATGTTGTCAAATTAGAACATATGTAAAAAAAGTACTTCAGATTTGATGTATAAAACTAAGTGTTAAAAGGACTTCATTTGACAATTTGGTGAAAGCTTTTAGGTTGAAAACTACAAAAGAGAATGATGTTGAAATTGGTCCACAAAGGGATAACAAAGATGAACAAAAAGGAGGAATTATAAACATAAGATTAAATAACTGGTTACTGTGTGTTAATAATAATAATTTATACTAATAAATCAAAACTTTTAGAACGATTACTACTCCAACCTACTTATAACTGGTTACTCAAGTATTTTATTAAAGTCACTTTAAGTTTTTTTTCATTTAAAGTTACTTAACTTTTACTAGATGTTTTAATCCTATGTGATATTTTTATAAATGTTTTAACTTTATAAAATTAAGTTAGGTCATTGAAACATATATAAATCTTTGTTAGTATTTAGTGATTATTTTTTTTTTCTCCAATTTTATCTAAATTTAATAACTATATTAACTTGGTTATTTAAATTAAGTGACTTTCAAAGAAAAAACAAAGTAATTTTCATAGAACTCTTAAGTAACTATTAACTGATGTTTCCTTTGTTTTTCCTACTATTTTGAAGTGTTTAGCAACAAGAGACTTGAGAGTTAACTTTCTAATATTTAATAGTGTACCTAAGCGGAATCCCATTCCCTAAAGATAGCTTTTTTGTTTTGAAACAGAAGTAGAGCATGTTTCTTTTCATACATAAATCGTAGAAAAACATGTTTTGACTATATTTAATGGAATTATCCCATACATAAATTGTCTAAACTGTCTCATATATAAGTGTCCCTCAAAATTACAAATTAAAGAAACTTATGAAACAGGGGATTTACTATTTCAACAATTAGAATTGACAAAAAAAATACAAAAATACTCATTTAAGGACGTAAGTTTTGGAAGAAGAAACAAACATTACAGTGGTTTCAGAAGTAAAGCATACGTTTCTTGGGCTTAAAGAGATATCTGGACTGATATGTCGAGTCAAAAACATCCCCTAGAAGACGAAATTGTAGTATGGCGAATAGAATGACCGGCATGCCAGCCAAACACGTGATAGTGCTTGGCACCCATTTTAGCTTTTGGTCGTAAAGCACAAAGAAACTTGCACTAAATGCAACCATCATTGTTACAATAGAGAGGAAGAGCGTAGCGAGACCAAACATTAGCTTTTTGGGTAACGACTCCAAGAAATCACGTTCAGCATAACGTGATGTTAGGATAGATAAAAATATTAGGATTGATGTTGATGAGGATATCAAAGAAATAGCGTCTGAGATCACAAAAATAATAAGTGATGGTTCTTTGCGGAAAAAAGGAATACCAGTGTCCTCGTTATATCCACCGGGTAGTGTAAAAGCTGCTGCAAATACAATGGTGGCTATGAGGGTTGCAACCACCATACACTGAGATGCTGTATTTTTCATCCAATCCTCGCCTTTGGTTAACAAACCCGCGTGTTTTTTAGTGAATAAATCTTGTGGTGTTTCGCCGTCTACATTCTTCCTTTGTCTGTATTGAGGTGGGATCATTCGCTCTACCTCCTACAACATATATCAAGTCATTTTAACAACTCAAAAAACATCTCCTCCATCTTTCAAAATGGTTTAGGTCAAAACAAGTAATTGTACGGTACGGGTCAGATCAAGTTGACCTAGTACACTTTCTACATATTTGTTAAAAATCGTAAATAATCAAGGCATTAAATATGATTGTGTAAACTATATAATGACCTAAATTTTAAATTAAAATTATTTGGGATGTTGTATGCATTCCTACAGTTTGATTGTTGTATACATTACTACAGCTTGGCTTCCTTTAGACCCGATTGACTCGTTCACGCATTTTATCCATTTATTTTGTAATATGGATTTTTCTCGCTAGTTTCGTTATATATTTTGCATCTAAGTTGATCTTATACACATGTGAAGAAAGAAAGATTATACATAAGCTTGAAATAGAGATGTACCTTGAACCATAACAACTCTCGTTGCATTTGTAAAGCAACTCCGGATACATTCTGAAATCGTTTTGGCTTAGCACTCTTTGCGACCATATGCAACATGTTATTGCCTTTGTTGTCTTTAATAGGAGTTATTAAATCTTTCATTGCACCAATCTCATATAACAAATTATAAATCTTTGCTTGGCGACGTTTGATTGCCAAGTGAAATATAGTTTTTCCTTTGTCATCTTGTTTCCATATTATATCAGGATATGATCGAATGAGCTCAACTATAAACCGTGTGTTGCCCATTTTAGCAGCAACAAAAAGTACTCGGGAAGGGAAGCATTTTGTATTTCGCATCATTACAAGCGGCCCTCGGATTATCTCATCAATCTCGCCCTTCGGCATTTTGGCAATTTTTTCCCAAATTATTCTTAATAATTGCAAGGCTTCACTTTCTTTTTCATAGGGCCCTACTTTCACATGAAATACTCCAAAAACTAGAAAACAACCACCAAAGAGGACCATCATACCACTTATTCCCAAAAAATTAATGTATAAAGTTGAAAATTAGTTGTTAATAATTAGAACAAAATATTCTTTATGTTTTATAAGCTTTTGAGTATGCTACATGGACCTTTGTACACTTGAAATGTACTAGTTGAAGCTTCTGCCTTTACACTAGTTTATCATTAGGATAATAAATTGATTTAGTAATATATTTAACATATTGATCATTTACAAAATTCATAGAATGAAAAAAGTGTTTGCTGCCAGCCTAAGACCAAATTTAATTGTCATGTGTATCTCTCCAATAGATTCAAGTATGAATGAATTTAAAGTATGGCTTACAATCTATCTTATGGATCCTGCAATGTGTTCATCAAAGAGACCACTTATAGTTACACCAATGTTGTTTTTGTTGGAAGACTATAATCAAGATCAATCCTTAATGAAGTCAAAATATATTAAAGTCAAACTGTAAAATGTAAAAGTCAAAGTCAGAATGTCTGGGTCAAATAGATAGTTAGGTTCCGCCAAATAACTGTCAAAGACAGTTAATTAACAGTCCATAACGATGGGTATAAATACCCTGCTGTCCTGTCATTTGTATTAACTATTAAGAGAACAATAGATAATTTTAGTGTGTGTATCGTGCGTTTCTTGTTCTCTGGTCATACGCAGGTTCACTAGACATTCATGTGCAGAACCCTCATGTTCATCTTGTATTGTTAATCGATCCCGGGCCTCAACAGTTTTAGCAGCCTAGCTGGACATCCGAGGCTATAACTTCAAGGTTCTAAAGTTATTAGAATTGTCATGTTATGCCTTTATCGGTACAGGTGCCTTATTGGAAGGGCTAAGATGTACGAAAAAGGCTCGAATTGTAACTAAGTTTATGTGCAAAACCTCCTGTCATCAACTGTTTTTCCCCAAAATTCAGTGGTCAATGTACACTAGGCTACACAATAATCATTCTTAATAAAACCATGTGTTTTTATCCTTCTAATCTACAATTATAGTAGTTATTAGCTTCACTACTAAAAAGGAGTGCTAACAACAATTGATAATTATGTACTGAAAGTATACTGAAGAAATATAAAGAGAGTAAGAAGCATATACTTACTTGACTTGATGATTCTAAAGACAATATTTGGTTTTATTGGTTTGAACTGCTGAGTCTTCTGAGCCAAAGCTAAGAGAACATCAGTAAGTAATCCCTTCTTGAGAGTTAGTTCCGGGCGGTCATTAACTATCCTTAGAGCAACATCTTGAAAAGAATTTATGGTCAGTAATGAAAGAAATTGCATAGGTTAGTTAATGCATAAAATACACAAAAAAACTTGTGAAAAATTGCATCAATGAGAAACAGAGAAATAACAACAAGCACTTGCAAGAACTACTTACCAAATATATCAGCTTCAACACATTTAGATAGGACCCAACCCCGATTATCATGTTCCCAATAATCGCCCCGCATTTGATTAGATATATCATAGAGATACCTCACCATCTCAGGTTTTCCAAATAAAGCAGCCAAATATAGCGGCATCGTTTTATTATTACTGGGGATTTCTGTCACAGCCGGATTCTTTTTCATCATTATGACCGCGGTTTTCACATTTCCTGCTGCAGCCGCTAAACTAAGAGCAGTATTGTAATTCTTATTTTGTAGCTCCAGATCCTTTTTTTCCATCAAATCTACTAGATTCATCACAAAATCTTCCACAGCCTTACTACTTTCTGCTGATGCTGCAATGTGAAGCAGCGTTTCATAATTTTCGGTGATGGCAAAATGTATCAGATCTGGTTGTTTGTCGAGAATCGGTTTAGCAGTCTTCCAATCTCCTTTGATTGCTGCTTCATAGAGCGGAACGCCAACCTTGATGTAGTTTTCTCTACGCCCTTCAATATTTTCAACAATTTCAACTTTAAGGTACAGATTTTTTTTTTTTTTTTTTTTTAAAGCAACTCACACACTCATCTACCGTACTTCTAATTCTGCAACACAGCTAATTTACATCAATCTGTCATAGCATATTGAAACTAACTAACCATATTATTGTTTGACATTGCATCAAGTTCAATTTATGAAATAATAACCTTCATACTAAAAGATCAAATCCTAAAGACTAGCTGCTAGTAAAATCCTATGGTGGATGCGAGATTACCATTTAGTAGATCTGCACGAGGCAGATTCGGCGGTGGTGGCAATGGTGGTGGCGTTGGTGGTGGCGTATGTGTCGGAACAATCCGAACGGTTGTATGTTCCTGCTGCTGCTGCTGCTGGTGGTTGTTCATCTTTTGGGCTGGAATGTTATTAAGTGGAATCAGATGACCAAAGTAATATGCAGATGCAATATTACCTTTGATTATGGGGATGATCTATGAAGGTAGATGCAATGATATTGTTCCTCCTGATTGGAGCTTTGAAGGGGTTGAACGTGAATATAATCTAGTGAAGTCAACTAGTCAAGTCTGCTCTATATCAATTATTTATTGCCAATAGGTGCCTTTAATGATATGAGGGTGATGTGTAGCACACCATCTTTGGAAGGTGATTGGAAAAAGCAAGGTTCTTTTGTTTTCACTATAATTATTCATAACGGAATATCAAACATAATGATTAATACAATTTTTTTTAATTTCATGTATATTCTTAAAAATTAAAAAAAAAACTAGTAATATGCATCCACGTGTTTAAAAAAATGTTTACGTGTAACAAAAGTGTTTAAAAGGTATCGGCACTTGTTTTACATCAAAGGTAGCTATTCATATTAGTATAAGAGCATTCACAGTTGGTTTTAAATTTTCGATGTGAGTGCGTGTCATATATTATGGAAGATGGTTGGTAGTGGTTGTGAGTGAATGATAGGAAAAATATATGGGGATTGTACCGTGATTCCCCATATTTGAGGAAACACGGTACAACATTTATAATTTTTTTAATATTTTTAAAAATGGTTATGAGTACAGAAGAGTTGAAATATAATAATAAAGATATCAAAAAGTAGAGCTAAGTTTAATTTTTTACTACTTGAGGTTTGTTAAAAATAAATATTTTCCTCCAAAAGATTAAAAACATCAATTTACCTTCAAAAGCTTCATAAATTGTTTCAATTTTAATCCAAAAGTTTCATTACTGTTTTAATTTTATCCAAAATAATAAAAATTCTAGAGTGAAATTGAAATAATATATAAAACTTTTGGAGATAAATTGATATTTTTAATCTTTTGAAGAAAAATAGTTACTTTAGTTAAATCTTAGAGAGCAAAACTGAAATTAACTATAAAAAGCATTATTTATCTGAAAGATAAAATAAAAAAAATAGTATTTTTAGTGTAAATATAAAGATGAAGATGGAATTGCTAGTGTGAATGCTTTAAGAATGATGTCACTATGTGATGGGTATGTTATTTTTTTTTGAACGGCAAATGTGCGACCCAGCTTCGGAGGATAGATGTTATCTTAATCGGGCTCACCTATCCGTTTCCCAGCCAGGACCGTACCCCCAACCCCCTCAAGAGGAAACCCATTGCTGAGAAAACTCCCTGGCTCAACTCTAAGCATTTTGCTCAGAGTGAGACTTGAAGCCATGACCACCTAATATTTACATGTCATAAGTAACTCAAATTAACCAGTTGGGCTAAGGATCATTGGTATTGATAATGATGGGTATGTCATTTACAAGTTACAACTACAATGAAGTCGTATGGATTTTTATTTCTTTTAATGTGATAACGTCCAAATCTTAAAAACCAGAAAAATAAATGATGACGACCATGAGAACAGTAATATAAAACTATTACATATCTATTTTTTATTTCTATAATTACTTTAAAAATTATTATTTTTTATTAAATAATATTTTTTTCATACATTTATTTTTTCATTTTCTCTTTCCTTCACTTACAATTATTTTTAAAAATATTAAAAATTTATGGGTTTATACCATGTTTTCTCTAATATGAGGATAAACAGTATTATTTTCTCTCTTATTCACTAACAACTACTCACAATCATCCTATATAATATAAGACACACACTCTGATAAAAACAAAGAACTAGAGGTGAAAAAAAAACAAGGTTAATATAATATTCATAACAAAATATAGAACTTAATGATTAGTATAACCTTTTTTTTTTCCTTTTAAATTTAACTAGTATGTTTCCGACCACACGCGTTGTTTTAGATAAACAAATCAGACTCAGAAAAACGATGTTGAACGTTGTGTGGCTGCGAACATTTCGGTTCACCATGCCATGACAACGCCAATCATCTTTTAGTATCATCATTGCCTACCAAGTCCCATGGTATTATCTGCGAGTAAACAGAACAACTTTCTTCTCCGAAGATCGTCAACCATCGTCATCCACATACCCGCTACTTAAACAACGATGTGCCAACTTATAACCGGTCTCAAATGAGGTGAGATTCATCGTCATCGACACCGGTAAAACAAAGGTTAAGCATCACAAACAGAACACCTCAACATCCGATCATTGGTCAACATAAGGGTAACTGACACAACCATCACTGTCGCAACCGGAACCGGAACCACCAATGGAAGGACATGTCACTCGCCGGCCGAAGACCAACGACACCATCATCAATGATGTCGGCCTACGACCAACAACAAAACCACAAAATGCAAATCTGAAATACCCTAAATGGGTTGCATCAATAATGATGGCCAACAACCAAGAACAAATACCCAAAATATAGATCTGAAAACCCAAATTAGGTCACAACAACATTGATGTTGGGTTTTGGTGGGTGATACTGTCACCGGAGCAAGGCCTGCCACCATCCACGGCCTCGTCGGAGAGGTGCGGCTGCGGCCCATGCAACCCCGACAGGAGGAACCATCTAATTTTTGCGAACAACAACGAAGAGCCCTAGACAGGCCACCGCCGACAACAGGCCCGGATAACCCTTGGTTGAAATGATGTCGAGAAACCCAAATAAAAGGACTGAGAAAGAGGCGGTGGTGGCATAGGACGGCTTTCCCGGTGAACTACGGTCGTGAAGGCGGTGCATGATGTAGCCGGAGACAAAACAAACCCTAGATTTGAACCACCATTGTTACCATCGTTGACACGCAGAGGGCCGTCACCTGGTCCAACCGAAGCACAAAAGGGCGGTGAATCGGCAACGGCCCCTTCTATCGTGTCACCATTGCCATCACCACCACAACCACCGCCATCACCACCACTGATGCAACAGCTAGAGGCGGGCACCGTCGGCCCATCCAACACCATTACCATTTCTCTCTCTAAATACCTAAGGCCACCGGCAAGGCCGACATGACAACAAAAAGCCACCGGCAGGGCCTAAGGGCGGTGAAAGTAGCTGCAGGAAACCACCCCCGAGATATCTCCCCCACCGTGCCACCAACCACCTCCGAATCCACCGATAGCCGAAGTCCGAATCCACCGATAGCCGAAGTCCGATCCACTGATAGCCGAAGTCTAACGGCGAGGGAGGAAATGACCCGTGGCCTTTACAAGACGGCCAGAGAACACCACGGTGACAGCTATCGTCGACCGGGCCACAAACGCCTACCGGAGCCACAGCCATCACTTTGTCTCTCTAAAAAACCACACGGGACAAGATCTGCGACGATAGAAACTGAAACGCCTACCACCGCCATCGACATCGGTGACATCAACCAAAAGCGGGCACCGCCAGACGGGGAAGAGCCACTGGCAACATACACAACCACGACACTCTCTCTAGAAAGGGGAAAGTGGGGTGAAGAAAGAGACAATGATGTGAGATAAGAAAGGGGAAAGTGCAAAAACAACTAGTACCACACGCATTGAGAATAATTCAAAAAATATAATTGTTTATCCTGTTAACATTTAATAATAAAGTAAATGATATTCTTATAAGATTTTTAAAAAATTATATATATATATATATATATATATATATATATATATAGGCGAAGGATCAAATGAGAACTACCTTTTTTTACGAGAACTCTGGGAACCAATATGAGCCACTAGTTTTCAATGGCAATTTGGTAAATAATATAAACATAATATAAAAAATTATAAAACAAAAAATAAGATGAAAATAAAAAAAATAAATACACAAAAATGTTTCTCTCGTTTCGCTCTTTCACAAATAAAATTTAAAAAATTCTAAAATTTAAAAAAAAAACTCGTTTTTTTTTTCCGAAATTCGTTTTACAAATGTGTAAAACCAGATTTATATATGTGTCAAACCGGATTTACACATGTGTATAACAGGATTTACACATGTGTAATTAACAGATAGGTGATTTTTTTTTTAAAAATATATCAATATGGTAGGTATTGGAAAGATAAAAAAAATACTGAATTTTATGATGTAATTTTTTTGAAAAAATAATATCGTGAAAAAAAGTTATGAACGTTTTAAAAAAAATATGAAAATGGCATGTGAATTGCATGAGACTTAATTGTGTGGTTGAGAATTGTTCTTAGAGGTCTCACAAAATGTGATGGTTCTCAAGATAACCCTACACTATATATATATATATATATATCCTATTAAATTCTAGAGTAAATTACACGGATGGTCCCTGGGGTATGCCTGAATTGCAACTTTAGTCCCCACTTTTGATAAATTACAGATGTGGGCCTGAACTTTGCATGGTATGCACACTTTCAGTCCCTACTTTGGATGGGCGTTAAATACTAACGTTAAGTCAGAACACGTGCCCCACACGTGAGGGTACTTTTGTCATTTCAAACCCCCTTTTATCGACACTATTTATACTCTTCTGTTATCAACACTAGTAATTTCCCTCCATAAAACCCTTCAACCCGTCATCTTCCTCCTTCATCGAATTTGAAAATCATCAAGAAAACCCTACCCCATTTCTTGCTAACTCTTACGAAAGCTTTAAGATCAAGGATGGTTCGGTATATTAGAGCTGTGAATACCAACATTACCACTGAGGATCTTATTGAAGCATATGGTATGTCTAAAAACCCTTTATTTTTGTGTTTCTTTCTTTCATACCAAGAAATTTATGATTTTTTATGTTTCTATTACTCTTTTGATGAACAGGTAACGAACCAAATCTGTTTTCTCGGAAGATTCATCATAGTGGTGTTTTTAGAAACTTCCCTGGAAGAAGATACGCTTATGGTAGGGTTGCATTCGCTGATATGTGTGACATTGATCAGTTTTCTGCGTTTGAGATAGACTTTATGATGGATGAGTTGGGGTTAACTCAAGATGGGAGGCGCCTGTGCTATCATTTTCGAATTCCAGGTAAGAATTTAGATTTTGGGTTATCGGCATTAGGAAATGATAGTGATATTATGCTGTTGGCAAAGTATGTTGGAGAGCATAAGGTTATAGATGTATACATTGAACATGGGGAAAGTAGGGTTGGGATTTATGATCGAAGCACAAATTCCAGAGTTGTGATCGAGGAATTAAAGAATGTTAATAACTTTATGCCTCCTAGAAAGTTGTACTTAACATGGGATGGAGAACCAAGTCATTTGCAAGAAGGAACTGGTGATAATATGGATAGGGGAGAACATGTAAATGTTGATACTGAACATGTAAAAGTGAATAATAAAAGTAATGTGAATGATAAGACAAATTTAAATGAAGTGGTTGTTGATAACTTAGTTCAAAAAGTTTGAATGATAATCTTGTTGAGCTTGTTGAGGCAGATGTGAATAAGCAGACAAATGTAACTAATGAGCCTGTTGAGGCAGATGTGAATAAGCAGACAGATGTGAATGACCAAAAAGATATGAATTGTGATAGTGTTGAACAAGGTGGAGTTGAACAGCATATGCAACATGTAAGTCATGAGACAGTTAGGGATATTAGTTTGAATGACTTTGAGTATGATTTTGATAATGTTGACTTTGCTAAAGAGTTTCCATTAACAAATGAAAGAGAGGCTACTCATGTTGAGAAAGACAGTGAGGATGAGGATAGTGATTATATAGTTGACACAGCTAATGAGATTGATGAAATAACTGTTGACATGAGGGATTTTCAAGACTTTATGGATGAAGGAGAAGAATTTGTAGGTGATGATAGTAGATTTAGTGAGGAGCAAACATTTGATGATCATATAATTGATGAAGATGTATGTGGGCTGACTGATGGGTCCCTTAGTAGTGGCACAGAGGAGTCTTCTGGAGACTTTGAATCGGTTAGAAGCAAGAAGTTGAAAAGTTGAGGAGTTGAGGAGGAAAAAAAAGAAAGAAGTTGTTGTTGGGGTTGAAGGTATAAGATTCTATGTTGGGCAGGTATTTCGAAATCCAAATGAAGTAAAAGATTTAGTCAGGAAACATGCAATTGAAACAAAAAGAGATTTAGGTTTATTAAGAAATGACAAAAAGAAGAGTTAGAGCTGTATGCTATGGTATTGTGCCCCATGCTGAAGATGATGAGCCTTCTAAAGATGATGGGCCTGCCAAAGATGATGGGCCTACTCAAAAGGTCCATGAAAGTGGGAATGATATTGGTAAAAAGGGTCAAGCAAGTGGGAAAGATGATGCAAGTGGGTCTAATACAGCCGAAAGAAAGAGAATAAAAAAGGCAGTATCTTGTCCTTGGGTGTTGTATGCATCTAGACAAAAAAAGGATGGTGAGAGTTGGATGGTAAAAACATACAAACCTCACCATACTTGTCTTAAATCAAGAAAGGTGAAGGCATTCCCTGCTGAATTTATGGCCCACGAGTCTTGGCTAATCAACCAGGTGAAATCAAATCCTAATGTATCAACAAAATCGATTCAGGAGGAACTCTAGAGAAAATATGAGTTAGAGGTTTCAAGGATGAAGGCATTTAGGGCAAGGGTTAAAGCCACACATCAGGTGAAGGGAGACTACAAAGAACAATATACCAGGTTAAGAGACTATGCTTTTGAACATCAGTCATCAAATCCCAACACTACAGTTAAATTCCAGGTTGAGCATGAATCAAATCCATCAGCAGATACTAGGGTTTTTAAACGGATATATATTTGTATTGGAGCACTGAAAGAAGGTTTTAAAGCATGTCAGATGGAATTTTTAGGGTTAGATGGGGCATTTATGAAGGGCCCTTACCCTGGACAATTGTTAACAGCTGTTGGTTTAGATTCAAATAATGGCATTTATCCATTGGCTTATGCCATAGTTGAAAATGAAAACAAAAGCTCGTGGACCTAGTTTCTACAATGCTTGGCTGATGATCTAGACCTTAGCAGCAACAACAACTTTACATTCATATCTGATAGGCAAAAGGTGATGTTTGGTATAATTTAGTAATTCATTACTTCATTTAGTAAATATTAAGTGATTATTAAATGATTATTATCTTTGTTTTGTAGGGCATAATACCTGCACTTGCACAAGTATTACCGGTGCTGAGCATCGATTTTGTTTGAAACATATCCATCAAAACATGAAACTTCGTTGGAGAGGAAAAGCTTTCAAAGATTTGTTGTGGGGTTGTGCAACTGCCACAACTATATTAGAATTTAAGGCAAAAATGGAAGAATTCAAATAGTTTAATGAGGAAGCATATGATTGGGTCGCTAAGGTTCCACCCCATCATTGGGCAAGATCTCACTTTACTGGTAAATATACAATTGCATCTAGTTTAATGTTTCTACTATACAATAGTTCATAATACACTATAATAGTTATTTAGGCGGCACATAACGGTTCCACGTATATTGTAATTCAGGTAGGGCAAAGTCAGACGTGTTGCTCAACAACATGTGTGAGGTTTTAAATGGTGCTATTGTGGAAGGCAGGGAGAAACCTATGATCTCAGCTCTAGAATTTGTTAGGGAGTACCTTATGAAACGAGTTGTTAATGTTTAAAGGTGATTGAGAAGTGTAATGGGCCCCTTACACCAACTGCCACAAAGATTTTGGAACGAGTTAAAGCAGAAGCATCAAAGTATAAAGTATTGTGGAATGGTGGTAGCAAGTATCAGGTAAGTGGTCCCTGGAATGATCAATGTGTGGTTGATGTGGCAGCTAAGGTATGCAGTTGTAGAAGGTGGGAGTTGACAGGTCTCCCGTGTAAGCATGCTGTTGCTGTCAACTGGGATATGTCTCTCAATGGTCAAGAGGTTGGTATACCAGAGTATTGGGCACATCCATGTTACCTGCTGCAAACTTGGAAAACTGTCTACTCTTTCCACATTGAACCAATGAATGGGCATAAACTGTGGCGTAGATCTGAGTGCCCAACAACTCTTACACCACCATTGCACAACACATCAGTTGGTAGGCCAAAGAAAAGGAGGAGGAGAAACCAGGTTGAGGTTGATGATGAGCTGGAAAAGGGTGGGAAACTAACAAGAAAGTACAAAACAGTTACATGTTCAAAGTGCAAACGCTTGGGCCACAATTCCAGAAGCTGCACAAATGAGGGGGCACCAGTTGTTTGAAGACTGCTTTGTGCAATCCATCAGATGTTGGTAGTATTAGTGTTAGGTTGTTTTGGGAAGTATGCTTTAAGGTTATTTGATGTATGGTTTAAGTACAATGTCTTTTAGTTATATGTATTTTGGTTTATGTCTCTTGGTTATTTGGGTATGAAACAATATTATGACATTATTTTATGGTTTAACTTCAATGGAATTAGGCACTTGATGTGCATTTTGGATATTGATTTTATAAAACTATTAAACATGCCTAATATATTTGATGTTACATGCTAATATTAAACATTCGGTATGCTCAGCGTAACAACATCAACAATAAAGAAAGATTCAACATGAAGCTAAAATGGTAGATCCATTTTCATTCAGATTCATAGTCAAACATTACAAAAGATTAACAGTGGTCCAACATTTCAATACATTAACATAAACCAACATTTCTTCCTTCACCATTATGAAACACTACAAAAGAAGAACAACAACAAAACTTAAAAGCCCTAATGCTATCAGTAACATCATCAACATTATGTTCTTCCAACGAATTTTAGCTTGCAGAATCTTGACTTCGTTTTCAACTTTGTTTTTTGACCTCAAAAGACCTGGAACAATGTCTTTTCCTCGAGTACACACAGGTGGGTCAACCCATCGCATGAATCCACAATTCGACTTCTGTAACAATTGAAAATTTAGATAACAGTAAATGATGATAAATGGAAATGAAAAGGGTTCTTACTGGTATAAGGCAACTATAGAAGCGCCGGCCTGGGTTGCGATCCGTCCACTCCACAGTAACAAACCACCATTATCGATCGTAGGGTGAAGAAGAAGGAAGGAATAAGAGAGAGCATGGGGGTTTTCTTTGACTTTTATAAGAGGAAAGGGGGTTTGAAATGACAAAAGTACCCTCATGTGTGGGGCACGTGTTCTGACTTAACGTCAGTATTTAACGCTCATCCAAAGTAGGGACTGAAAGTGTGCATACCATGCAAAGTTCAAGCCACATCTGTAATTTATTGAAAGTGGGGACTAAAGTTGTAATTCAGGCATACCCCAGGAACCATCCGTGTAATTTACTCTAAATTCTAATATATCATATGTACTATTTTATTTAATAACTTTTACTTTTTGCACAATTTTACCCTACTCAATAAACAACTCGACCATTCTTGTTTGTTTCATTGGTTTTTTGATTCCAGTCTAGAGCAACAAAAACAATTCTGATGTCATAATCGTTCTCTTCCGGAAACAAATTTGACCGGTCATAATTTATAAGCCAATCACCCAACAAGATTGACCCGTAATTCAAATACAAAATCGGAAAATGATAGACAAAAAAATAATAATAAATTTTACCATTAGATGTAGATACATATTTACCATCACGTAAACAAAAACCATCCAATTCAATAGATAAGTGTAAATAGTTTTTGTATGGAGCGTATTTCAAATATCAAACGTAGAAAGGGAAGACAGGCTAACATCATTGATGTTTTTGTCGGAAAAATAGTAATGGAAATGTGTTTTTCATTAGTTCTAGACAAAAATGATTATAGTTATATATGATTTATTTAATTAATAATTTATTGGCTTGTGTTCTACCATATAAGAGCATTACGACGAACCAAATCGGTTCAAATTGAAGCTAAAATTAATAAGACATCAATGATAGAAATCAAGTGGTTAAAAAAAATGCTTAGCTTGGATAGTTCAAGTTGCTATCGATTACAATCGCAATAAGACACTTAGTTTCGATGATATTATCAATCGGAAATTGTTACAGAACACATCATGAATTAATATTGATGTTTTGCTTTGAATAGTATATAAATTACAAAGATCGTTTTGTTTTGACTCATAAATCCATTTAAATTGACATAAATCCATATCATAAATTAAAAAGTGTTTTGTTTTGACTTATAAAATTTCACATACTTGTGTTTAAATAACAAATTCGATATGAAGTTTTGATGTTGGGATAAAAGGAATCTTTTGATTGATTTTCTTGAGAGATGAAAACTCTAATATAATATCGAAATCTTATAGAGAATGAGAATGGAATACTCTTTAATCATTCCATCACATTCTCTTTTTCTTCTAGTTCCCACACATCCAATCACCATGCTAACATGGTCAAACCCGGGTGCCAATGCCTTTTCGGCAATACACATACAATTTTTGTTATTATATCCCGGAAGACTGGCGTGTTGTTGGATATTAGATATCTTTTCATCAATAATATAAACGTTGCTATCAATATACGATCGGAAGGGTTACATTTTGTACAACAACAAAATAATAACGTCTAAGAGTTATACGTTATAGTTCATGAAACGTGAATTATTTAATGTTGTGTGATTATATAGTGAAATAATCATGGATTGATTATTTGGTGAAATAATTAAAAAATGGGGGTTAAATGCATAATCTTTTAATAGTTAAACGATTAAACGTTTATAAGCTTACTAGCTTTAGTAAACCCAAGTATTACACGAGTTGAACAAATAAAAATATTACATAAAATATAATTTTATTAACTATAAAAAAATATTTTCAAATAAGATATGATTATACCAAATGACTATAAATAACAGAACAATGATATCAATTTTTTAATCTTATGTTTTTTAACTTTTCTTGTTTTTTCAAAAAATAAAAATAAAACATTTCGTTTCAAAACAAATACTTAAAAAAATATCATTTTAAAAAATTTTCAGATTATAACTTCATATTTTAATTGTTTTTAGTTTATAACAATTTTACTTTTTAAAAGCAGAAATTTTAAAATATTTTATATTTTTAAAAAAATTTGATGTTTTGAAAAGTTTTCTTATTTTATAAAAATTTGTTTATTTAGAAATAATATTAATAAAAAGATCCTTTTTTAATTTATTAAAAAAATTAATTTAATCTAAAAAAATTAAGTTATATTATGAGTAACTAATGTGATTATTTAATAGAAGATAGAAACGAGAAAATTTTAGTGAAAAGAAATGTAATGCTAACATGTGTTCTCATAGATAAATTTAATTAAAAGTTAATTTAGAAACCACAAGAGTTATTGATTATTATTATTTTTTTTAAAGGCCAACAAATATTTTTATTACTTTATCGACTAACAGAGAGTTAGTCTAAATCATTACATGATTCGTAATATTATTACTCAACTCACCGGACTAGATGCATCAAAAGTTTTTTATTGATCCCAAGTTAATGATAGATTTTTAGACTTGTGTTTAATCTATAAATAACCAAGAACTTTTATTTGCTCAAAGGCTAATTCATTCCGACCTCTTCATAGACACCAAATAGAAGTTTGGATCACCGAGTATATAATCATCTTTCACCTTGGAGACCCACGAGCTAAATTATGAATCTGAAATAAATCTTTTGTATCGAACAAGTAAAAAGATGAGATCTTACACCAAGAATAGATAACGTCCCAAATTAATTGAGAAAAGTGGCATTTTACAAATTGATGATCCATAGACTCTTCTCTCTCATCACAAAGCACACATAATGGGTTATTAATATTGATATGCCGATGCATCAGAGCAAGGAATGTTGGCAGTCTATATTATTCAAGTGTAACCTCCAGCATAGAAAGTTAACTTTAATAGAAACTCAATTATTCCACTGATACGAGATGCCAAGATCTTCAAAGTTGGCCGATTGAATAGCTTCCCTCAAGCTTTTAACCGAGTAGATTCTAGATGGGTGTAGATCCCACAACCAATTGGATCCATCCAATTATCAAAAGCTTATTAAATGTTAATTAACCAGGGATCGAAATGTAAATTACGAGGTTTAAAACGTAAATATGGACTTATTTAAATAAGGGACAAGAGAAAACTTTAATTCCCTTTGAATTCGTTGAGACCCCCTCCCTTTGGTCCTTCTCGCCTGCAATGACACCATTATAAAACCGCTACTGCCACCGTTGCCGGTTATTGTTTCTCATTGCAACTGTTGCAAGTTTTGATCTTTCGTGAACAAGGTAAACTAGAGACACATTGTTGAATCCAAAGTGTGAAGCTTTAGGTTTGATCATCAAAGGTAAAAAGCTCTAATACCCTACGGTTGTAATTGTAAATTATTTAAACATCGTGTTCTTGGGTACCTGATTATTTATATTATATTGTTCATATTGTAAAATGCTTTTGTAATTATAATAAAATTCAATCTTTATCTAAAAAGTTAATGTTTTTAGTTGTTAAAACCAATATACGATGCCTAACACTGGTATAAGAGTCATTTTTACGAGCTTTTAATAAATTATTATACGATCTTGTATTTTTATTTGCCAAAAGTGTTTTGGTTTTTGACAAAAGATGGTAACTTTAATTAAAAGACTGAATCTTTTGATTAAAGTTTATACTTTTTCGTGCTTGGTTGATTGTGTGAAAATCAAACACTAGTGACCTGTGTCTGTGTTTGTGTTTGTTTGGTTGTTTTTGAAAATTGTAATATGTGTATCTCTTTGGCTGTTTTGTAATCCTAACATAATAGATAGGTGTATTTTATCTTGTTGTAAATTTATAGAACCAGAGCCTGTGCTTGCGTTGTTCATCTTTTGGGCTGCAATAGTATGGCGATTATTAAGTGGAATCAGATGATCACAGTAACTTGTAGATGCAATATTACCTTTGATTATGGGGACGATCTTTAAAGCCTGAAGTGATGATGTTATTCCTCGTGAATGGAGCTTTGAAGACGTGAATATTGTCTAGTGAAGTCAACTAGTCAAGCTTTATATCAATTATTTACTGCTAAAAGCTGCCTCCAATAATTTAAGGGTAATGTGTAACACACCATCTTTGGAAGGTGACTGGTGAGAAAGCAAGGTTTTTATAATTATTCGTAGCAGAATTCTTTTACTCTAATAAAAAGGTAACTAAAGATACTATATGTCAACATCACATTTATTATTATCAAAATTTTTTCGTTTATCTCTCCTATTAAATAACTACATTAATTACTAATAATATTATTTATTTATTTTTAGCTCAATAATAGTTTTTTAATAAATTAATAAATAGATCTTTTTATTAATGTTATTTCTATAGAAACAAACTTTTACAAAAGAAAATTTTCTAAAATATCAAACTTTTTTTAAAAATACGAAATATTTTAAAATTAGTTTTTTAGAAAGTAAAATTTTTATTAAAAAATAATTAAAACTGGGAGTTATAGTAAAAAAAATTTTAAAAATGATATTTTTTTAAGGGTTATTGGATTTTAATAATCCCAAGTTTCATTTATTGGCCGGGATTAATCCCAACTTAGGAAATGTTTGTAGACAGTCCCAACTTTAAATTTATTTTCCTCCAACGATCTCTTACCAACTGAGAGTTAACCTCCGTTAGTTTTTTTGATGAAATGGTGCCAACATTGAGCCATTTTTTAACTACGTCGCCGCCTAGCCTCTATCAATTCCGTTTTTTGGTGTCTAGCCTCCAACGTCACCTGAAATCTATCTCGAATAAGTTAAGTGGTTCAGATCAGAAGGTGGAGATTGATGGATTTTAGGATGCAGAAGTTTCAGATTGACGTACTAGATGATTGATTTTCACTTTATGCTTAGTGTTTTGGCAATATAAATAGTCCACGTTATCGAAAAACTAATGGTGTTAACTCTCAGTTACTTAGGGATCGTTGAAGGAAAATAAACTTAAAGTTGAAAGTGCCTGTAAACATTTTCTGAGTTGGGATTAATCTCAGCCAATAAATAAAAGTTGAGATTATTAAAATCCAATAATCCTTTTTTTAAAATGGTTTATTTTGAAACAAAATGTTTAATTTATAAATTTTTATTATATTTAATATTTTATTTATTCAACCCGTGTAATACACGGGTTTACTAAAGCTAGTATTAAATATAATCCTTCTATTATAATAAAAAATTATCTTGAGTTGACACGTGGCGGCACCACATTCACTTTCACCAAAATTTTCCCGCTTCTCTGTTCTATTAAATAATTAACTTAATTATCAATAATATTATTTAACTTTTTTAAAACAAAAATAGTTTTTTTAATAAATTTAAAAAAAGATCTTCTTATTAATGTTATTTTTAAAAATAATTTTTATAGAATAAAATTTTTTTACAAAACATCAAATTTTATTATAATTGGTGTTTTTAAAAACTTAATTTTTTATAAACAAAAAATAATTAAAATTGTAATTTATAATAAGAAAATTTTTAAAAATGATATTTTTAATACGGTTTGTTTGAAACAAAATATTTATTATTTTTTTGGAAAAAAAGTTTTAAACTAAAAGTTTAAAAAGTTGATATAATTGTTTTATTAGATATTGTTCTTACTATATGTAATTTCAATTATATTTTATTGTAAAATGTCGTTTTAGACTTGATAAACTTTAATTATATTTAATATTTTATTTGTTCAACCCGTGTAATACATGAGTTTACTAAAGCTAGTGATTATAACAACCTTTTCTTTATTTCTTGTATATTTTTATAACTTAAAAAAAAAAAAACTAGTAATGTACATTTGCCCATTGCAACGGGTCATACCTGAATTAGTTAAAAAAAAGGAAGAAAATGTTTTCGTGTAACAAAAATATCTAAAAGAGCTATACATATTAGTATAAAAATGGTGTTGCTATGTGAAGGCTATGCCATTTACAACTACCAATACCAATGAAGTTGTATGGACTTTCATTTTGCTGTTGCTAGTTATCCAGAGGTGCAAAAATGATTTTGAGTTTGATTAAGATAACAATTGTATTTAACCTAAAAGCTAAAGATAAAAAAAAATATATTTTTCACATTTTATTTATCTGGACACCAAAATGAATTTTAAAATTGTGAAGCATAAATATATAAATAAACATTAAGGAGCATGTATAAAAAAAACAAAAAAGAAAATTAAAAAAGTAAAATATATTATATTTGGTCCGGCTCAATTTTGAATAAAAATTATATCACATCATATATAAATATATTATATTATATTTTCTGTGATTTAATAAAAATCAAAAGTATAAAAAAATGAAGGAAAAAAATAAACCGAAAATAAGTAAACTTGAGAAATGCATTTAAATATCTTTACTGATCGTTTTTTTAGTAAAATTGAATTTGTCAAGTCAACGACTAAAATGAAAAATAAATAAATAAATAAATAAACAACGGCACAACTAAATAATTTCACGGTTCACTCTTAAAATAATAGAATAGCCAATATTATAAAAATTATAATGATTGAATATACAATATGGGTGGCTGAAAACAAAACAACACATGGGAGGGATGCCTACAAGATTCGAATGAGCGTCACTTGAGTAACTTAATGGAGTTGAACCCAAGGACCAATGGAATAACTTTTATTAATAGCAAAGCCAGACAAATTTTATTCCATCAAAGCCATTACGACTAGTGCTGCGAACGAACCGATCGAACACAAACGAGAACTTGTTCGTGTTCGTTTGTTAAGAAAATAAATTGTTCAATAACTGTTTACGAACGCTTTCCGAACGAGAATTCTTGTCTATGTTTGTTTATCAAGAAAATAAATCTGTTCATAAACTGTTCACGAACATAAACGCAAGCAACGAATGTGCACAAATATTCATGAATATTAATGACACAAATTAAATTTTTTGAAACAAGCAAATACAAACAATCATATATTGATTTTATTATTAAAATCACTAACATTACATAATATCCACCAAAAGTAAATAAGTAGTTAACATAGTTATCTCAAACATAACTTTTAAATGAATGAACAAAAACGAAATTTAACGAACATATTATCGAATATTCACGAACATAAATGAACGGATATAGCCTCTATTCATGTTTGTTCGTGAACTAAACGAAAATAATTTTCTTGTTTGTGTTCGTTCATTTATTAAATAAGCAAGAATAAACAAACTTCCCACCAAATGATTCACGAATTGGTAGTTGAATGTTCGGTTCGTTTACAGCCCAAATTACAAACACATGAGCCTACAACAAGTAATCGAAAGAACTCATGATAGTACAAACTACAATATACCCACTTATGTTTTTTACTATAGCAAGCTCGAAATATCAAAGTTATACCATGACTCCCACCCTAGCTTTTTAAGATTGGATCTGTTTGATACTCACAAAAAAGTCATCTCTTTAATTTCTTCTACCAGCGTAGTAGCCGATTTCACCTTGCCATTGAACACCCTATTGTTCCTTTGTGTCCATAAACACCATATTCTAGTCATACATATCATTGCCACCATCTTCTTCCATATTTTGTCTCTCGAGGACTCTTGAAAGCCGATGACCATTTTATGTAGCGAGTCAAATGAGCAGGCCAAACTTAGATAATACAACCTTTTCCCATGTTACCAACTTGATCTTCCTACGACACTCCCCTCCTCGTCTTTTTCGATAATCCATTTAACTCTTACTTCCTACTGCATATCTTTCCTTTTTCCTTCCAACCAAGAATTAATTAGTTCTTTTTTCTTAAGTCTAAGACTTTTTCTTGATTAGAAAGGTTTCATACTTCAGAGATGCTTTCCAATATGTTTACCATCTCAACAACCTCTAAGTATGTTTTCAATTCAATAAGCTTCTTGTTTTTAACCATTCCATTATTTTTCTTTTAATGAGCTTAGATCTTACTACTAACTTTCCACTGGCACTCTTGCTCTCAAGAGAAAACTCGAATGCCTCATTCACTACTAGATCGATACGTGGTTTTTGAAGCCAACTATTGAAAAAAAAAATGGTATTAGACCAAAATCCCCACCCCTTGCTTTCAATACCAAAAGGGAGTGCTCTGACAGTTCTCTATGAAAAGCAATAAAATAGGCATTTGGCCATTTACTCATGTACTCAATACTCACTAACATTTTGTCTATTTTGCCTATTTTTTGACCATTTTTCTGATATATATGTAAATCTCTTGTGCCCCATTGGGTATTCGACCAATACCGCTGAACTAATAAACTGGTCATAGACAATGACACCATTATGATTAAAATCTGCAATTTTTTTATTTCTTCCAAGGATCTTACTTCGTTAAAGTCCCATAAAAACACCCATATTCCCTACATGTTGTTTTTGACTTACAATAAAGACTGCCATAAGGACTTTCTCCATCTAGCATCATTGGGTGCATACACATTTACAAGAAATATATCCTTGGATTCACCAATTACTTTACCCCTAACCAGGATATAACTTCTCTCCTTAAATAAACCTAGATACCACGTTGAGACTAGTCCACCTGATCTTCCAAGGGCATCAACCTTTGAGCACCCCACATCTTCTGGATTTTTTCAGTTGGAATGTTGCCGAATTGTGTCTCTTGAATTGCCATGAAACTAACATTGTTATCCTTTCTAAGCCTCTTAATCCACTCCTCTTTAGACAAACTACTAGCTCCCCTCACATTCAATGTCATCAAATTTTTTGTGACCGATAATCTCCCATTCACCCCTAATTGCATCTCTTAAGTGATCTAAATGTTCCTTCATCTCGATGCCAAGACAATCCGCAATCTCTAGTGAGGTTGAAATCTCTTCCTCCTCGTTGGTTCCATGCTCATTCTGTGAAATTTCCACTTCCTTAATTTCCTAATCTTCTACCGATTGGCTCTCTACCTAGCTCTCCTCATCAGACTCAAATATGTCCAAAACTTCCTTAGTCTCTCTTAAAAATCTCCCTTGCTTCTTAGATTTTTGAATGGAAATACACCCATCATTTATTTTTCTTTCTTTCCCTTTTGAATTTACTTCAACATTCTCATCATTTGGTTTAAGTGCTCTTACCTATCTCTTTTGTCAAGCATTTTTTTCTTCCTCTTAGGCCCACCTGTGACATAATCAAAGGCCCATTGGTCATTTGACCCACCATGCTCACACCTCTTTGGGTCATTTGCACCAGAAGGCCCAACCACACCGTGCCCAACAATTATACAAATTCATAACATTTTCATTTTGTTCCCCTGATCTATCTGTAATATTATCATGCATGCAATCATTCGTTTCATGTATATTGAATTGGAGCATAAGTTTCTAGGACATCATTACCGAACCTTTGTTCTTTATGGAAGACCCTTTATCTCCCTCGTCTTTCCATTTTCTTTCTTTTTGACTTTTGGAATCTCCTTTCTTCTCTTCCTCAGACGTTCTGACACCCTTGTTGCCAGATTCTACCATTTTTTCTTTATGTAAATCCGGGGACCAAATATCTAGATTCTCCGTCACCCATATCTTAAAATGTCACACCTCGAAATACGCAGGCGAAAAACAGACGTGTGACGGTGGTAACAGAAGTTGGGTTTTCCAACAATTATCAAGCAAACATACATATTTAATATCATGGATACCATTATTTAAGTCTAAAAAGGTAACGCTATTACAATATTATAAATAGAAGTTTTAAGTTTGAAACTTAAATGTAATAACATAAACATAATTTTAACAATAGAAGAAGATTTATTTGGTTCCAAACGTAGTATCCAAAATTTATATGTTTGTCATAAAACTTTTTATTTCTATGCATGCTTAAGTGCCTGAAAAACATAACCAAAAGTCTATCAGCATAAAGCCAATGGGTTCACAAATTTAGTAAAAAAAGGTAAATAAAGTTTTCTTTTATAGTAAGGTATGATTATCTCGGGACCAACAAATAGATCATCAACTAGTAGCTAGGTCCAATGATTATGATCGCAACCAAGAGCATCAAACCAACACAATTTTGTTCTTCCCGTTCTTTTCAAAATATACTCCCCCACCTAAAACCGATCAGTGCGACCGATCACAAGGCGCGGTTGTCAAACCCGATAGATTTACAAATATAATCTATGACCCCTTAAGGGTTAATGATTATGGCTGGGGGTCGTCGTGCACAATAAACAAAACAAGTCAATGCCATCATAATGATCACGTAGTTATCCAACCATTAAATCATATCAAACCAAAACGATTTAGCATGTCTTTCTCCCAAGATAGTAAATAAAAACATGATTTAAAATGGGCTATGAAAGTTCATCTTGAATTTGACAAAGATAAAACTAGCAAAGATAATCCCAAACGATAGAACCAACCAATTAATGTCCTAAACACAAAGGACCCATTAATAGTCAAATGACAAGTCCCTACCATGCAAGTTGTTCACCCAATCTACTAGGCTAGCAAAGAAATTTATTTATCAAACGAACTATTGGTAACTTTTGATTTGGTTAAGTTTTTATATTTATAAGTGAATAATTATTTTTCTTTAATAAATCATTTAACACTTTAATATCAAACCTTATATTCTAAACACGTATTTATTTTTAATATATATGTGGATACATAAATATACAAAAAGTCATCATTTTCTAAAACATAACACATTCACACTTAGTAACATTTCATTCATAATTAATAATTTCACAAAATTCATAAAAATATATTTAAACTTTTTGTTTTTAAGAATAATCATTTTTTTCATTACTATTATATTTTTCTATAAAATATTATTTTTTTTATTATTATATACAAATAGTAATAATTACTTGTTTAATAAATAAGTATATTTTTATATCAAAATATACTTTAATTATGTTAATATATGTTCTATTCATAAAAGTATCAATATTTAAGATAAACCAAATATTACACAAATATGTTAATTTTAACCATGGTTTTCATAACAAGAACATCATATAAAACCATGTACAACTCATGATTATCATACATGATTTAAAACATTTATTGTATACTTAAAATATAACAAAATTTTTTTCTCAAAATTGGTTTTATATGAACTCCAAATTTCAACCCGAAAATTATCGGTTTTTTGGCTTTTTAAGCGTATAACGTCAATAATAATGCCCATACACATCATAAACAAGATACGAACTTAAAACATAAGTTTTTCAATTTAAGATATGAGATTTACTTCTGTCCAAAATCAAATTTGTGTAAGACTTCCATTTTTAAGTTAAATTACATCGTTTTAGACGTCATTTTATGCATTAAACCCATATGTAATTAAATCCAACCATCAATATTATTATTTTATGTAAAAATAAGTATCTCAAATATGTATCATTCATATTTTAAACCTAATTTCCAGATTTTCAATGATCTCATTCTTGCAACTGTCAACTTTAACATAATCTTCACTTTTTAAACATGATAATTAATTACTTGATCATCCTTATGCAAGAACTGTACATACACTTCATCATTTAAATAAAACCACCTAAAACATTTAAAATTTTAGATTTAAAGTCATCATTCTATGGATCATCATGTGCATGTTAAGATCCATTATCCAAAAACCCATTTTGCTAACTTGCACCACACACATACATACATATATTCAACACATACACACATATGACACATACATACATCCTTATGGATGTGTTTCTATTTTATTTAGATTTCATATGAGAATTTTAATATAAATCAATTGTAGATTATCTTTTATGTCAAGCATCAAATTTAAGATTTTAAGACTTCTTTTCATCTCATACCCACACACATCTACAGTTATACAATGACATACACACACATAAATATTTCAAAAACCTTTTTTTCGTTATTAAAAGTTATTGTTGGAACCTTGGATTTCAAAACTTTTAGATTTGATGAACAACCTTTGCATAAATCAAGTTTGAATCTTGTATGTAAGTGAATGGGGGTGACGTTCATACCCTAGATGAACACTTGATCCAATGTGAATGAAAGATAGAAATGAAAAGATTGCTTTGGGTGATTTCTTCTTTTTTGAGCTCAAATCTTGCAAGAAATCCACCAAATTTACTTAAGGTTTTCAAAACTTGAATGATTAAAGCAAGAATTAAGCTTGGATTCAACAAAATCAAAGAAATAAGGGTGATTTGGGGGGGGGGGGGGGGGGGGGGCTCGGCCAAGAGAGAGAGTGTGGGAATAGATGGAATGATGAGAAGTGTAGAATGTTGAGTGTAATATTGGTTTTTATAGAAATAATTAGGTTTTTTATTTAATTCATGCAATGATTAATATGGTTAGATGTTTTGGTAGTATGTCCCCATGTGGGATGCCATATAGGTAAGGGGAGGGGTCGGTCTTGATTCTTTATATAAACTTTAAACATTCGGTTCCTTAGTTTACACAAAATTTTTATAAAATTAAAATATTTATTTAAGGGTTTTGTATAGATTCACAAATAAATAATAATGCTTACAAGCCAAAATAATGTCTAACAAATTAATATGGCAGGCAACAAATTGCATATTGCACCAAAGCAAGATTCATAAGTCTTAAACACACAATATTAATTTGCATGAATAATAAAATTTTCACTTATAAAGCATTAATTCGTGAAAAATCTACACGCATCGACAAGATTTTGAAATTCATAAATAACTAAGTTGTCACCAACGCTCGTTAAAGAATTTTATCGCACCTAGACCCAGTAATTCCCAAAATTACCAAATATAAATCATGCACAAAAAGGCTTTGGTAGACCTTTATTGACCTTAATTATTAGCAGGTAAAGTCTAATGACACATTTAATTATATTAACACCCTTTATTAACGTATGGTTATTAACCTGAAAATGCTGGATGTCACATAAAACTTTTTTCCGTCCGATTAATGGTGAGAGCTTCACAAATTGGAATGATATCACGAGCAAGGATCGCAATCTGCTCATTTGACAAGTTATCATCCTCGATCCCAACCGATGACCCTTAAAACAATCTATCTATCTCTCACCGATATGATTGAATGTATCTTTATCCCACAATTGCAGAGTAACACCATTGATTCGTAGCCAAGCGATCCGTGAGTATGGAATATGTTAGCCATCCTATACTTTCAGCATGTAAGGTATTTGAAAGAGGCTGATACACTCAAAATAGTCAAGGTGTCTCCTGCATGCATGCACTTTGTGCGTGGTAGAAGTTACTACGGAAGTTTTACACACTGTAAAGAAATTACTTTAAGTGTAAAATCTTCCTAAGTCAAAGACCAAATCTTCCGAAGCCAAATATGAAGTCTTCCGAAGCTTAGAAGACAAAGTCTTCCGAAGCCTCAAAGATAGAAGACTGATTTCTTCCGAAAACATAGAAGACATGCTTTCTCTGATCAACAACTTTTCAGAAAAGCTGACCAACTTTTCGTTGCCACTCTGCAGACTCACCAACTTATACAAGTTGGTGAAAAGGTCTATGCTTTAGGAATCTGTAGATTATGGTCTTGAGTCTGTAACTTTCTACTTTATGTACTTTTATCTTTTTTGTATTAAATTAGAATGTGAGCTACGGCATGTCATAGTCACTAGTCAAAAGACAATCTGCCTTTTAACTATACATTGATTTTGTTGCTCAACCTCATCTCAATTACAACCGGTGTTTGACTGTGAAAACATATCAATTCCTTGTTGTAATAACTCATATAATGATGGACGTGGCTCGGTTTGGAATTGTGGTATGATAGACTCCTCAAATGATTGTAAGGATGCGGCTCTTGATAATAATATGTGGGGTACCCCTGAAAATGATAACACTCTGGTGTGTAATGACGTCCACCACATATCTCGCACCAAATACCCTTATGGTAATCCCCATGATTAAAATAGTATCATTCATAATAACTCCCATGGTCGCGATCCATAAAAGTCGCTACAAAAAACACTCAAACAAAAAGATTACGGGCAATAAAATACAAATAATTGTACAAAACAAGTACAAACATAAAAAGAATCTAAAATATGCACAAATGGTTAAAGTAGCAACTTCGATTTTTCTTGAAAGCACCGTGTCCCCGGCAACGGCGCCAAAAACTTGATGTGTGTAAAGTATATTTATATTTTTGATATGAAAATTCACACAATTTGTTTTAATTTTAAAGAAACGATTATCACCTTTAGACTAACTACACACAATAGGCAAGCGCACCTATCGTATAGCAGTATAAATTGAGGTAAGAACCGAGTATCGATCCATGTACACAATGGCTCCCAATACTAAATCATCATCACTATTTAACCGATCAATTGAGTTTGGATTTTCAAATATTAAATTTAAGTAAATTAATTAGCAAATTAAACTAACAAAGCAAGAAAATAAAGATGAAAATACACAATCAATTAAAGATACCACTTGGATTTCGATTCCACTTAGCATAGAAATAACAACTAATATAACTCGAGGTGGGACCATTTTTACACATGATATATGGAATTAGCCTAAACCCCCGTCAAGGATATCTAAACATATAACCATTCGGAAAGCTATAACGATAAACACACAATAGCCACATAAAGTTATGCTATAAGGAACTAATAATAAAATTATGTCAATGTTAAAGATGAATTAGACTCCCGTTAGGGTTACCTAATTTCAAAAATTTTTGGAAAGCTAACACGATAAACATATGATAACCACCTCAACTTGCGAAAAATAGACAAAACTACAATTATTATTCAACTCATAAACTTCATATGATGATTACAAAACAATTCATAACCAATGACAGGAGAGATTCATGACATACACCATGGTTTTCTCAAACATAGGCATAAGGATGCACATTTGACCAATTTTACTAAACCTTCAAACTTCATTCACCATTCCTAGTCAAATGTCACAAGATTACATACAAAAGATGCAACTATATGCATAAGTCTTGTAAAAACATGAGGTTTTCTAACATAACATGCTTACTACACCCACAAGGTTGAACATTTCATCAAACTAAAACATACACACACAATCATTGAAGAATAATCAAGCTTCATCATAGCATCAACATAAACATCACCAAGAATCATGTACAAGTTGTTAAATCATGCTAAGTTTCATCTAATCCAAGTGATAATAAGTGTTTAGCCCATGAGGCTTACAAAAATCACACCCAAACTCAAGAACATGGAAGAACTCATAGCAGATCTAGAAGAATTCAAACCAATTTTGAGTGGAAATGGTGTGGATGATGTTAGATCCTCATTGAAAGTGTGAAATTTTCAACCTTGGCCTTCAAATCTCTCAAAAACTCTTGAAGTAGACCCAAAATCACCTAAAGAGGTGAGAGAGGCTAGGGTTTGAGTTAATTTGAAAGTTATGATGAAATGGGGTTGAAATTAGGTTAAAAACCCGAATCTGCTGCGCACATGGCCATGTGGGAGTAAGTGAGTAGCTAGTGTAGGCTGCAGTTTTTGACAGCATAATACTGCACATCGAATTAGCCATGTAGGGTGCTTACATGGTCGATTTAGGAGCTTTTCTTCACAAACTTCAGCTTTTGTTCAGTTTTTCATCAAAAATCATCAAATAACCATCGGGGACTACAACATTCAAATATAACACAAATAAGTGTATAAATAAATGAATTTGTAACAAAAAATGCTTCAAATGAGGAAAGATATGTATTGTTAAAATGTATATTTATTCACATATCACTATGTGTGCACCCACCACTCTTTTATAGTTCATGCATTCGTACCAAATCTTTATCCATAATGTACTTCGGCAGATGCGAGAGATAAAATGTTGTTGTCTTTTCATCTTGATTATCAACGTGTTTGTGCATGTTATGAGTATCCTTTCTTTGTGTGCCTCGAACCACATTGCCATGCACCTTCATCTTCTCTTGCCGCAATCTTCATGGAATCTCTTGCCATAGACTTTTTCCACCTTCTCCATCTTAGAAGTGAATGATTGTTCTATTAATATAAACTTAAGTTACTAAATTGTATACTCTCTAATTGGTCCGGTCTAGTGAAATAATTGAACTTTTATGTAACACTTGGTGTAGAAAATTATTCACTAAAGAAACTAATAAACGAACAAAAAAAATATAAGAAAACCAATAGCTATACGAAAACTAAAAACAACTATTGAAATCACTGATATAATTTATAATTTTTTTTCTTTCAAATGTAAAAGGATGATTAAGTATCTATTACATATATGTTGAACATAAATACAAAAATAAAAAGTGTTACGTATATGTCGCACTATGTTGAATGAAATTTTTTAACATATACATAACCTATGTGTGACGTATAAGTAAAACTATGTTACAATTTTCATTTCTTCTCCACTTCTATCCATACACACATAAATATATGGGATTTTTATATATTTTCCCTCTAAGATCATAAATTACATATTTCCCCAAGCTAAAAAATCAATTACATATTTTCCCTTCCTAAAACATATATATTACATATTTATCCATTTCATTAAATTTAGCCTATTAAATAACTATTTTACCTTGTTTTTACTAAGGGATTTTTACATATTGATGTTTTATTACTATAATTGTTTTAAAACTTTTGACAATTATATTTTGTACTTGGAGATATAACTTTGATTATTGGTTGTTTTTGTTTTGAAATAAAGTTTTAAACTAGATGTAGTTTTGTTGTTTCTATCTATATAGAAGACTCAAACTTGAAGAAATATGTTATTGATAGTCTTAGGAAGTGAAATGTGGAAAAATAATTTAATAAAAATACAAGTAAAATAATCATTTAATAAATAATTTCAATAAAAGGGGAATATATGTTATATATATGTTTTAGAAAGAGAAAATATGTAATTGATTTTTTCACCTGGGTAAATATGTAATTAATGACTTTATAAAGGGGAAATATGTAAATGTCCCTAAATATATAGAGGGCAGAGATTAAAAAATCTATGAATTATATGTCTAGTTTTATTAGTTTTCTATTGTTTTCACATAACTATATGGTTTTCTTATGAACCTTTCACTATATATAAAGGGACATTCAAAAGGTAACCTTAAGAAAAAAGAGAACAAGAAAACACATCTCAATCTTTTATTTACTTTAAATTTTTTTCATAACCGTTTGACTTTTTTAATCTCATGTGCTCATTGCCACAATGAGGGCTGTTTGGTAGCCTACTAATTGTTCCACTAATAGGCTAACTCTGAACTGGTAAAAGGTTGATGTGTTTGTTTTAAAAAAACTCAGCCTCTTAACTATTCCATTTAGCTCTAAATGGTTAAGTTCAAAAACAATGTTGAAAGAAAATATGGACATCATTACCCCCCCCCCCCTCCCCCTTTTCAACACATCGACCATCCCTTCCTCAAGCATCCTTTCCCCCATCACAAACCACACCTGTTGCTCCTAACGTAATCGCCCACTTGCTTCCATCCCTTCTCTGCCACACTGTTGTTGCATCACCCTCTTGCCATAGTTCTTATCGTTATCCATCCAGCAGGGGTTGGAACCCTCTAGCTTCTATTGATTTTTGCACTACAACAACTTCTTTCTACTTGGTTTTCCCTATATCTTCAGGTAAATATCTTCTCATCTTTATTTACATACATGATTTTATAGATTTTAGTTCTAAGTTTCATGAATTTGAAAAACATTTAGGGGTTTTATGAAACTTGTATGTTATAGGGTTCTATGGATATGAAAAATTAGGGGTTTTATAAAATTGGATGTTAGTAGTTCACAAAAGTTGTATTTTAGTTCTAGGGTTTCAAGAATTTTTTAATTACGGATGTTTGTAGTTTATGAAAGTTGTGTTTGCTTTAATTCAAGATGTTTTTAGGTTATGAATGTTGGGTTTTCAAAATGTTGGTAGGATACAAAAGTTATGTTTGCTTTGATTCAAGATGTTGTTAGATTATGAAAGTTATGTTGGTTTGATTGAAAATAAATCTAGTTGATAAAATTGGGGTTTGCTTTAATTTCAAGACGTTGCTATGTTACAAAAGTTTTGTTTGGTTTAATTCAAAACAAAGCTAGTTTATGAAAGTTGTGTTTGTTTTGATTCAAGATGTTTATAGTTTAAGAAAGTTGGATTTTTTTTATTCAAGATGTTGGTAGGTTACAAAAGTTGTGTTTAATGGTTTTGCGTTCTACCTTGTATGAGCATCACAACAAATCAAATCGTGTTCAAAATGAAGATAAAATGAAGAATGAGATATTGTGGTTCAAAGTGTGTGCTTGAAACTTACAAAACTTCTGTAGATGAGATTAAGCTTTAAATGGTATATAGAGATGAACACTCCTTAGTAATTGTATCTAAGACGTTTAATACAATATAACACAATAGTTTAATAGTGAGATGTTTCATGTTGGCTTTAATAATATAACCATAGGTCATGACTTAGTTGAAATACACTTGAAAATGCTAAGAAGCTGAAGAGCTTCGTACTATTAATCTTGAGAGACTATGTATGCTTTCAAAGAATACTTAAACACACGACTTTCATGGTTTATTTTAGCTTGGTGGTTTACTCCGGAGTACAACTACTACTTCTTGATGTTGTACCTTCTGAAACAGGTTCATGAGCGGGCGAATATTGTTTTATGGGAAGCATGTCCAACACGTCACCTTAGCAAAACTCTAATGTTTTATTCATTCAATGTTTTATTCGTTCCGTCTTATTGGTTGATGATTAGGTTGAAGAAAACAGGTTAGATGTATTTTTCTTTGTTCTTCATATTGTTTTGAAAACATTTTGTGGTATGTGCTTTTCTTAAAAAAAGAGTGTGTCTTTATTTGTTTAAAGTTAAAACTAAATGTTTTCCTACAGGTTTGTCTTTCACTATATGTGCTCCAATTGCTATAATACAAAAGTAGAATTTGTTTTCGGCGTACTGAAGTCGATAAAAATATGATTAAGTTTTTTTATTTGTCTAAATTATAACTCAATAATTACAAATTACTGGAACATTATGAATCAAAACATAGTTGTTAACTTCAATCAAAATGTTTAAATAAAATTCGTGGACATAGAAGAATACAAAACTAGTTATTAGAGTACATAAACTACAATACAAAACTAGTTATTAAACTCGAAACAAAACAAACGTTACAATGCTTCTAATAGTAAAGAACACGTTTCTTGCGCTTAAAGAGGTTCCTCGATAGATACGCCGACTTAAAAACATCGCTGAAAAGACGATATTGCAGTATGACATATAGAATAACCGGAATGCCACTCAAAGCGGTGACACTTATTGGCACCCATTCCAACTTTTTATTATAAAGTACAAAGAAACTCGCACTAAATGCAATCGTCATGGTTAAAATAGCGAGGAAGAGTGTTGCAAGACCATTCACAAGTTTTTTGGGTAAGGACTCCAAGAAATCATGTTCCGCATAACGTGATGTGAGGATAGATAAGAAAATGAGAACCGAAGTTGATGAGGATATTAAAGCAATTGCGTCTGATATCACGAATATAATGAGGGATGGTTCTTTGCGGAAGAAAGGAATACCAGTATCCTGATTGTATCCACCCGGAAGTGTAAAAGCTGCTGCAAATACAATGGTGGCAATGAGGGTTGCAGTCACTAGGCATTGAGATGCTGTATCTTTCATCCATTTCTCGCCTTTGTTTACTAAATCTTCATGCTTCTTAGTGAACAGGTCTTGTGGTGTTTCACCATCTTTATTCTTCCTTAGCCTATATTGAGGTGGGATCATCTGCTCTACCTCCTGACACGCATATCAAGTCATTTTAACAAGTAGGAAACCAAATTCTGCCACGGTTCAAGTCAAATTTTGTTATTATACGCTACGCTTAGAATCATGTTGCGCCTCAAACATTTTTTTTGTTCATTTCTTAAAAGTGTTGATAAGTAAATACCGATGTATGTATGATTACGACAACTAGAACGTACATACATTTCCCGTCTTTAGAACTCATTTGATTATTATTTTATCTAGTTTCCTTTTGATGTTGAACTTTTTATAATAAAGAATATAATTAAAAGCGAAAAGATGTGGATTATCATTTTTTGGCAAGAGATTTGTTAGGATAACTAATGCTAAATTTATACCATCATTTTTTTTATACGAGACGACAGTTGAACGTTTGAATTCATAAGTTTTGGGTTGTCGGAAGATTTATGTTGTATTTCCTTAGAGCATGCTAAACAATGGTCAATATAAAAAAATTATTTATGATGTAAACCAAGAACATGATTTCCTTTGACCAACTTGTTCATGTTTTTGAAATTTGTATGTCCTAATCACCTATGCCATAATTGTGATTCATCAATTGATGCTTATGAAAGTAAATAGGTTTCTTTGATTGGATAAATAGAATTCAGGTTGAGGACATAGGTGTTGTTCTTTCTTGGTGTTTTTAAGACAACCCTCTCTCCAAGAATTTGAAAACCAAGCTTTAAGATGTAACTGTGAGTGTGTGTGAAGTTAGTGCAATATTTCTTATCAGAGATTTGTGACATGCTCAGCAGATTGAACTTGAGTTATTGACAGCAGTTAACGTTGACAAAGCTCAGCTAATGTGACATACGTCACCAAAATAGGTACTTTGACATTTGACTTTGACTTTTGACTTTAATTTTTGATTGATTTAGGTTTGATCTGAAATTGTGCTTAGTGGGCTTAAGTTATTTTACCGGGCCTAGTATTGTTGTCAGTAAGATAACCATTGCACTTGTAATCATACAATGTTCCATTCTTTATGTCTGATCTAGGATTTTTAGAACGATAAACGCTAAAATTTACGTAAAACGCAACAAAAACTAGACAATTATGGACTTTGCCAAAAGTCTACTAAATAAACCTAAATTAATTCAAAAATATAAATTATCTAATTTATATGGCATATAATAGTTCGTTGGAATCATTTTAACGCATGGAAATTATAAACATAAAAATTCGACGACCCACGGTTCGAGACAAAACCGGATTGGACGAAACGAGCCAAGGGCCCGAAGGCTCTTGCCCCTCCCCATTCTCGACCGAACCCTATAGACAAGGAGGAATCCCCCTTATTTCCTCATAATTGTACAACTTCTTCTTCAAGTCCCTCTCAAGTTACGAACCCTAGCCACCAAACCCGATCCTTTCTTGTTTTTTTCTATCTCCATTGAAAATCATCATCTTTGTACCATTCCATCGATTTTTGAAGTAATCAAGACATTCAAAATTGTGTTCTAAGCAAGCCTTGTTCATCTTCTAATCTCCCGGTAAGAAAAATCATTGTTTGATGAGTTTTATCTTGTTATTGATGAGATTCATCATCCAAACACAAAAATATCATATAATATTCTTGTATTATCTGTTTTGGATCTAGGTGTTTCGTGTGTTGGAACTTCTAACCGGTAAAACCCTAATTCCTTACCTTTATATGTCCTTCGATCTATCAAAATTGGGTTGTAATCTTGTGTGATCTGATAATAATATACATCTTGGATTTATAAATAGTTGTTGAAATCGTTAAGTTTGCTTCTTCAATTGAAAGACACTTTAAAGAATCAAAATTATGTACCGATTAACTAATAAAATCTAAACCAACTGTTTTGGTACTAAAAATTGGGTTAATTTAAGTGTCTAATACAAGGTTTTGTCAATTAGTTCATGGTATAAACATTATTTAAGGACTCGGGGGTTAATAATGGTCAAAACTTGAGGATTGGTATTCAAAAGGACAAGATTAAGAAACTGGACAGATTGTTGTAAGAGAAGTTGATCGTTTTATACAAGTCAAAACTTGGTCATAATAAGTCCAAATGGGTCAAACTTTTAGTATAAAAACAAGTTAAGTTAATCCTCTAACTAACCTAAGTTGTCTCGTGTCGTTTTGATATCGTTTGTTCCTTCAAACGTAGTAAACAAAAATGAAGGTCAAGGCTGTTAAATTCAAGCAAAATATTGGTCTATGTTTGTAGGGTCATATCTCCCTCATACTATATCTATTTGAGATTTTTTTTCTTCTAAAATTTATTTTATAATCGTATCTTTCAAACAATGCCTATTACGTGATGTTTCTTTATCGTTTCAAACTCCAAACAGTCTACGTAAGATCGATGCGTGATCAGCTCTACATGCTGAAATATTTTTGTGATATAAAACACTAACAATTGAGATTACATAACCGACTAAAGGCGAGATTTGTATCTTAAAAGTAATCTTAAGCATTTTAATAAGATTAAAATTTAATACTTTTAACTCAATAGATGAATATCGAAAGACGTAAGGATTTAATATATAATGGTAACTAAACTTTAAATATGGCGAGATTTGAAGTTTAAATCTAACGTTGGACTTGTTTTATCAACAATTCATGTTTTCATTTAAATAAAAACCTTAATGGGCATTAAGGACCATGTTACAAGGATTACACCCATATTGGTGATCACGACTTTTAGTAATTCTTTTGTACATTGTATTTTAGTTATCTATTTTGATTGTGAGGACTTTGGACTGTACTATTTTGAGGTAAGTTTCATGGCACCTTTTTAATATGTTTCTTGGAGGAAAAGCTCTTTTTTATAAGTGTTTTTTACGAAAAAAACTATTTTGTAAGTGTTTATGTTTCATATTTTAAAGTACCCAAATATATGTTTCAACATGAGTTTATGGTGCAAATCAATCAATAAAATATGTTTGAAGGGCCAAAATGGAAATTTTTGAATTTTCCTTTCACTTATCTTCTCAACTACCAACTTTAATGCTAAACCCTAATTTTTATCTATAAAAACTAACCCAAAATCTTTTTAAATCACTTTCATCACTAAACTATCTCTCTCTCTCTCTCTCTAACTCTCTCAATCCATCCAAAAACTCCATCTTTTTGCAAGAAATTTTCAAGAACAACTGAATTTTTAATTTATTCTTTCTTTTTTCTTACTTTATTCTTTTATTTTTTTTACATTATTTCTTCTTCTTTACCACTTGGAACAACCTCGAGGACATAACCACTTAGTCACCAAAATGAACAAGTATGGTAAACCCACATTTTTGAGGTCCAAGTTGGAGATGTTCTACTTGATCCTTTTATACATGTTTTTCTTGTCTTGATTTTATGTCTTTCGCAAGTCACTAACAACTTCAATGTTGGAAGGTTTGTGTTGAAGTTATATTCCAGAAATTTTGAGGCTTTTATACCTCTATTCTTTCATCTTTACAAAACACTAAGTGATCTACAAATCAAGAAGTGAATGAAACCAAACTGGGCCTCTAACCAATGTTGAAAGGCTTGTCTTATAGTATGAAATGGTGATGTTGAACATTAGTTCTACAACTAATCTTTTCACCATATCCCACTTGAATAGTTAGCCAAAATTAGTTAGTTTACTTTAATACTATCATTTATGTACTTACGACCATCCGAATCACCCTTATGTGGAGATTTTGTGCAATGGTGATAATCTTGAGTTTTGTGGATATCCCTACCTCTAATACATGACTTTTATAAATATAACACTTGTGGTTTGTGGATTACCATACCTCTAATGCATGACTTATATATATCTACATAATATTTAGTCAAAACCAAACCGTAACATCAATCAAATTATCATTGAAGTTATGGTTAAAGGTAGACACTATATTAATTTTATGATTTTTTATTTTGGACTTCCAATGAGTGACTAACACTCATAAAGAACACACACAATACATGGTATCTAAATAAGTATCTAGGTAGTATATACTTTCATGTACTCTCATAATTGTAATTTTCGTATAATTTCCAACCGCCAAATCTCAAACTTTGAATACTAAACTTACACATTTTTGTTTACCTTTTAGGGTGACTTTGGTTACTCAATCCTTTAAACTTATTCATTCATCCTTGTGGATTCTAGTCGTCAAAGCGTGAGTCATACTTCACCCTTTTTGTTTTAACACTATTTGGGTTGCAACATGTACTAATTATCAAATACACTGAATCTTACATTCAATAAAACTCATTCTAAAACTACAAACTTGCAATACTATTTATGAATACATGCTAGAATACATTATCTTGCAAACAATCTAAACCACCCTTAACATGTATAGTGCTACAGGACTAGCACATCTGCGCTATTATAATGGGTCTATGTTAAGTTATTCAATCTTTACGGTCTTTGTCATTTTTGATGCTAAGATTACACTAGTGGACACTTTAGTTTGATTATTGGCTTTGCATGCTAGCATAGTACAAACTTTAGTATACTTTATTTATGTTGAATTGAGATTTATTCACTATTATGCTATGTATTCAAACTTGTATGCTCACCGACATATTCGTAGGTTGATCAAATATTTTATACATGTTGCTGGAAATGCTTGAAGCTTTATCAAGAAATTCAATTAGGTGGACATAGAAATACACCAAATCTATCATTTTGTTATGTTTGTTTTAAACTTGTATTTTTTTTCAAAATTGTTGTATGTTTATTTCAAACATTGTAACATTATGTTGATGAATGACAATGAAATTCAATCTTAATTTATTATCAATTTAGTGTTATGATATCTTGGAACAATCTATCATTTATCACATCCATATGTCCTCGTCATCGGTTGGGGCGTGACATCAACAACCAGTTTGTATATTATTATTAGATTACAATTCAGTCCCAAAGAATGGTTCTTACGGTTCCGAGTTCCCGACTAGATTTCGTACCCCACATTTTAGTATATTTCGCATTGTAAGAAGGATGGTTTCTGATGCGTGACCGACACAAAGGATATTTATACTATTAGGTTATAATTTTCTAATTAAGCTATACCTATACAATATATAACCGTGTATCATCTGAGTAACCCAACCATGGCACACGTAAAACCCATACATAAAAATTCTTCGTACACCTATTCATAAATGTATACCATGCACACATATATAAATATACGTACCACATACCCATATATAATATATACCATGCTCACATATATATTAATATCACTCACACTTATTAACACACACATCATACATATTACACGCATACACGCTCACGCATACATACACACACTAACATATAAATATGAATCACATCTCATACACACACACATGCACCTACCTGCACATACATATCTGAACTCATACGTGAATATACATGTATATACACAATTAAACATGCATCAAGATGCATGTATATACACACATGCGTCACGTGTTGGTACGAGGTCCATCTTCTTCAATTGTAAATCTAACTTTTGTTATGAGTTTTGTGATTATGTTAAGTGACACAGAGAGGATGAAGATGAAATGAATATATTTGGAAAAGGAAAAACACACACATCATTCATTAAACAAAAAAGCTATAAATAGTCTTACATCACGTGGGATCATGGAGTCCACAAATTACTATAAAAGATGGTATACCACTCTTCCATGTTACCAAGTACAACTGTTGCTTTTGGTCAAAGGCATACCAAGTCTAACTACTAACTTATCCAAATTAAAATACTAATAAATAAAAACAACTTGTATACCGACCCATAACCCATCAGCTTCTGACCCGACCCGGTTAATTAACCGACCCATAACCGTTGACCCATCAAGATTAACCCAACATCACGGCTATCCCAAACACCCACACATGAATGAGTTTTTCTAGATTACATACCCACACATGCATCAATATACATGCATATACACAATTAAATACATTGCCTCCTCCCCCCATGGTTACCCATTTGATCACCATTACAGCCATCCCAAACACCACCCTAAACACACCCAACTAAAACCAATTACCCCCAAGCATCAAACCTCCATCTCGTATACGGGATCAAACGACGAAACCTTAGCTGAAACCTCGACATCGTAATGTAACAAACACGAATAATAAAAGGAAAATCATACGGAAGTTTAAAACTAACATCTTGAACCCCAAGGTTATATAATTAATCTTAATTACATACCAAAGTAAAATAATTAGATAAATTATGTGAGAACGTTTAAAATAACAAAAGTTAAGTTAACGGCGTTAACCTGGAAATACGGGGTGTCACGGTATCGTAACCCTTATTGTGTCAAGCAACATATTTATGAAATTCATTGTGATGTGCTTTCATTTCCACTTGGGTATATCCAATGGTAAAATCATCCTATAAGGCTTTTAGTTCTCTAATTTTACTTGTAAAAATGTTAGACACTTACTCACATATTGAGTTACATAATTTATCATCCAAGGCTACTAATAATTTTTTTTAGGTCTTGATACATTTGTGGAGCTCGGACGAATTCAGTATCCGGTCTTATGAGGTTAATTTAAGATCTTTATATTGACACTCTTATAACGAAGAATCCATATTCACCAGAATCTAGTTTTCACACCATAAGTGTTTTCTTCCAAATTTAAAACTTTTCCTTTCAATCCTTCCATGTCGATTTGTCAGACTTTCAGGACTTTTTCTTAAGCATTTTGTATCTTATCCATAACATTCGGTGTTACTATTAATTGGCATGACATCCTTAGGATGGGTTCATGTCTTTCTTTGTGACTCAGGGTTTGAGATACCACATTAGTTTTGCCCGGGTGATAACGGATCTCACAATCGTAATCATATATTAACTCCAACCATCGTCGTTACCTCATATTAAATCCTTTTGTTCAAATAGGTATTTCAATCTTTCATAGTCTGTGACGATTATCCATTTGACACCGTGATATAGTGTCTCCATATCTTGAGTGAGAACACTACTATTCTGAGTTCCAAATCATAAGTAGGATAATTAACCACTAAAGTCTTTAACTATCAAGAAGCATAGGTTATAACACTTTCTCATTGCATCAAGCCACGTCTTGGCCCTAGATATGAGGCATCTGAGTAAACTACTAAATCCTCCTTTCCATACGGTAATGACAAAAAAAAGCGCTTGAGTCAACCTCTTCTTTACCTTTTAGAACATGTCTTTTTGACTTTGTCCCCATTCAAAGTTTACTTCCTTGCGAGTTAATTTTGGTAGGGGGCCGAATAACGGAGACCATTTTCGAGTTAACTTGTTTGGGGCGAATAATGGAGACCATTTGCAAGTTAACTTTTTCCTCCGTGTAGTTTGGTCACATTTGTAAGTTCCATCCACTTTTTTTTTTGCATTCGGCTCCTCAAAGCTTTAAATATTTATTATTTTTATTCAAAAAATTTAACTTCTTTAATTCAAAATGTTAAACATAATAGTATGATTTTTTATTCCATAAGGGAATTGTTTTCGTGGTTGCGATCATGAATAACGATATAAAGGATAGGACGACCAAAGGTGATGATCTTTATTATTCAACCTATTTGCAATGTGTTATGCCTGCTACCAAAAATAAATTATATCATCCTCTCCACCAATGAAGTCGATAATCTCTTGATTCAGTTGATGTCAAAAGTTTCAAAGATGAAAAGATGAAAGGTCCGATGTAGGTTTCGTGAATGGAACACTAATACATTAATGAAACTTTAACAACAATATATAAGCATATATTAGGATTTTGTTTTTATATGCAAAATTACATAATTACTTCATTTAATATAGTTGTTTAACATTATAATCTAACAAAGTTAATATTTTTGGATGAAGATAACAACTTTTAAAAACCTTAAGGAGTAAAAGCAAAAAATAAAAAAATAAAAAAATAAAAAAATAAAAAAAAAAACTCTTTTTGGATGAAAGTAAAAATTGTGACCAAATCACCCGAAAGAAAATAAAATCTTACTGTAAATATAAAATGCATATATATAATAAAACTGGTTCAAATAGTTGTCTTCAACAACACCTTCTTGTAGTATTCTTCACACGAGTCCTCAAAATATTGGGCCTATAATTTCGTTCTTGGCTGCAATAATAAACAAACGAATTGTTAACGTATGTGGTTGCGGGTGCGTGTTCAACAAGGGTTTCTTAAAATAGATTTTTAGTATCCTTTAAGAGAATCATGCATCGCCGAGAGAGTACAACATACTAAGAAATAAGTATTGTTAGAGAAGGCAACACGCCCGAGGTGCACCAAGTTAAATGTGTTATGTGATTGAGTAAAATAAAATGATGAAGTTGGCGAAAATTTGGAGGAATAATACAAAGTACTCATATTTACTTTTTTCCAGTGTGATCAAGAATAATCTAGTTTTTATCTCTACTAAAAAGATAAGTCGTGAGGTTTTTTATATAATCACACAAAACTAAAAATACGTCCATTCATATTATAATAAATAAGGGTTAGTGGACAAACTTAGTAAAATGAATTTAAGTGGTCAAAAGAAATGTCATATTCAACTCATAACTACTTTAAACTGTAGTGGGAAACGTGTTCGAAGAATTGGTTATCGAGTCAATATTGGTTGAACCCAAATGATCAACACCAATCGCTATCAAACACAGTTACTATGGAATCACATTCAAGCTTGATTGCAATCAAGTGCCACTGGTCACTATCACTCAGCCACTACTAAACTCATGCTACCAGTTGCTACTAATATCAAAGCGAACCACTTGAAACCGAGTTGCGAATAAATAGTTAGCGCCGACCCAACATTCAAAAGTACAAAGGCCGCCTCACAATAATGCAAAATTGCAAAATACATCATCAAAAGCCACATTGTGCATATCACCCACCTCATGCTCTCATGAAAAATTTTGGGTGCTTAGCAATCTTTAAGGTTTCCATTTATGTTTGTCTTAAAGGAAACACTAACTAACTAAGGAGTTCCCTTCTAAGCCACTTTAAGTTTTGTCCCCCTAGTGAGACAAATTTCCTTCATTTGTTTCTTTTTTTTTTTTTATAGCTTTGATTATTTCAATCTCCCAACATTAAGTACCCATATATCACTCATCTTAATTTTATTTTAAACATGATTTTCATTCATTGAAATTTCTTATATAGTAAATTACAAACCTATAAAATAATTATTTATATAACTAAAATATTAATATAATTATTATTAATATCTAAAGTTAAAAAAAATATTTTTCTCATATTCAACCACCGGTTGTATTGGCTTTGATAATCAATGAAATGATTCACTTGTTGAATCATCATCTGTAATGTCTCATTCAAACCAGCACGACAAGCACGAGCTTCCTGCTGTGGTTAACTAAGCTCTAGATGTGTATGTTTGGATCATCTTGGATGGGTGTTATCGACACCTGATCATTATGTTGAAACCTTCATCTAACTTGCGGATAATCTACGATTATATACATCCGTATAAGATGTTCATGATCAATATACCCAGACATAAGAACTTGTCTGTTTAACCTAGCCCGGGGTGAGAACCTATGAAGCTTCGCAGACGGGTAACGTACATACCACCACAAATATGCTCGTTCTTCTTTGCCACCATGCAACTAGTTATATATTCAATAAGCATATATGTCAGGTTGCACATCCTTCTATGAATCAAACAAAATAAGAAAAACAAGTCCTTCATAGTCAACCCCACTAGTCATCTTACATCCAGCTACATTATGATCAATGAAACGTTGAAGGTATCTATATAACGGGTTGTTAATTCGTCTGGCCATCCTTTTATTATAAGACTCGTAATGACCCTCACCAATTTGTTGCCAAAACATTTATTAACACCTTCATGAAATTTAGTAAGACCATTCAAAAAATCAGGTTGCATAGTCTCTTAAATCCATTAAAATACCAAACTTGGCCACGAAATTGTTTCATGTCAAACCAACACCCCCCCCCCCCCCATAGTACAATTGTGATACCGTTCACGTCACTGCAAAAATTAATTATATAAATTAAACATCAAATGACATAAAATGTACAAGCTTATTAAAATTAGCATACAACACCTATAATTATGGTTGCGGGAGTCAAAGTTAAACATAGATATAAAAACTCTAATCAAAACTCTTTCTATTGAGGGCCGCTAATAATAAAAAACCGTATTCCATGGTTCATTCATCATGTTACAAGCACGTGTAAATTTGCCGACTTCCCGTAGCAAATTCCAAGATATTGAACATGAACGTTCAAATTCTTTATCTAGAAGCTTATTAAATCTTTTAAGCAAAAACCGATCCTTGCCGAAATTGAAGCCAATGATGGTTCCAAACGCTAACTATCACCACCTCTTGACGAGACCTTGATGCCGCTACCTAAAACAATTATGTTTAGCAACAAAAACAGGTGTAAAACACGTAGAAATTTAACTTAGAAATATATAAATAACGGTGATTTTTATATTTGTTTATGAGATAGATGATGAAAAATATTATATTGAGAAAAATGGAGGAGAAACGCATATTATTTTTGGGTGAATGTTGGGTTTTGAAGGTATGTTTGTTAGTTCTCATATGGGGTATTGGATGAGTTTATGGGAGTTGAAAAGTTTAAGTTGTTAATTTTTTGAATGAGTTGGTCGATGCAAAGCTTCCAATTTTAGAAGGTAAATGATTGTTTACCGAGGCCATAAACGAACAGTTATCAGTGACACATCAAATTACCACTCTATCACCCCTAGGCCTACAAAAGTTGAAAAAGTAAATGGTTATTTGGTTTTTCCATAAACGAGCATTTACTAGAAACAGCCGTTTACCAAGACAATAAACGGCTGTTCACACTAAAAGCAAGAATATGATGTATAGGCCAGATAGTGTATTAAACATATGACCCTTGGTTAAATACGTTCAAATTGACGAAGGATACACAGTATAGCCTTTGCGTAATGATTCGATAGTATTTGTCTACAAAAGTTACTCTCGTGGGCCCGAGCCTTTCTTTAGATTTTTTCATCCTCGCCAGACGATCCCTTCCCACGTTTGCTTAGTATAGTTTTCTCATTATTTTATTATTTTATATTTTTTTCTCCCCATTGTTCCTTCCCTAGTTTCCCGCTATAGTTTTTTTAACTTCTTATTATTTTAATTTTTATTATAATGTTTATGTTTTCTTTTATCATTTGAACACTTGTAATTATAGTACATATTATTCCCATTGGTCGATGGCTACAGTGCCACCGTACCAAAGGCAATGCATAATGTACAACTTTCAAAAGCGCTGCATAATGTACGACTTTCAAAAGCACAATGTACAAGAAATGGTTGCGAAGGTGATGGTGTTGCTATGGGTGCGGTGGTGGTGCTGCGATGGTTGCGGTGGTGGTGGTGCTGTGATGGTTGTGGTGGTGGTGGTGCTGCGATGGTTGCGGTGATGGTGGTGCGGTGGTGCTACGTTGGTGGTGCTGCTGTGATAGTTGCAGTGGTGGTGGTGATGCGATGGGTGCGGTGGTGGTGGTGATGCGATGGGTGCGGTGGTGGTGGTGATGCGATGGGTGCGGTGTTGGTGCTGCGATGGGTGCAGTACTGGTGGTGCTACGATGGGTGCAGAGCTGGTGGTGCTGCGATGGGTGCAGTGGTGGTGGTGCTGCGATGGTTGCGGTGGTGGTGGTGGTGCTGCGATGGTTGCGGTGGTGGTGGTGCTATGATGGTTGCGGTGGTGGTGGTGCTGTGATGGTTGTGGTGGTGGTGGTGGTGCTGCTACAATGGTTGTGGTGGTGGTGGTGCTACAATGGTTACGGTGATCGTGCTGCGATAGCTGCGGTGGTGGTGCATCTGCGATGATTACGGTGGTGGTGGTGGTGTTGCGATGGTTGTTCTGGTGATGGTGGTGTAATGTGAGGAGAGAGGAAGAGATGGAAAATGAGTTTTTGTCATTTTTTTGTTATTTGAGTGTGTTTGTGGGTGGTTGTTGTATGGTAGTCAATGGATCTCAAAAAGAAATTGAATGTAGTTAAATGTTTAATGGAGTCCAAATATTAGCAAAAGAAAGAATTGAAAAATTAAAATTTAGCTATATTAATTACTATATATTATGAATTATTACCATAGCAAGTGGATGAACTCTTTGTCAAACTTGTAGATAAGTTTACTATGCTACTTATCTACGAAAATAGTTTACCTTGTCTACCAAAATGATTGATCTTTGTAGTATAAGTACCACCTCAATGTAGAGGAGAAGATGCACCTCTTGTATACACTTTCATAAGTTATACATTTCTCTTCTTCTTGCTCTTGCAATTCTCTTTAAAGTTCTTAAGGTTATAACACTAATCTTGTGAAAATTATTGTGATATTATAACACGTTATCAGCACGAGAGCTCTTAAACTCTAAACAAGAAGATCAATAAAGCTCAAAGTCATCTATTAATCAAGGTAAGGGCTTCATTAAGTAATAATATACAATATCTTATATTGAGAAGATAACTAATATAAATAAAATAAGCATAAAGGAGATCTTATTATGGACTTGATAACCATGGGACTACTAACAAAATAACTTTTATTTATGTATCTAACTTTTGATTATGCAACTAACATTTTATTTTATGTCAACTAACTTTTACTTATGCAACTAACATTTACTTATGCATCTAACTTTTACTTAATTTTTATTTATACAACTAACATTTCCTTTTATGTCAACTAACTTTATACAACTAACATTTTTTTGATTATGTTTACTAACATTTATTCGTACTAACGTCTTATTCTTATCCTAAATTGTCGTTCTTATTTATACAACTAATATTTCCGTTTTTGTAACATAATCTTACACTTATATATTTTATTTAAAAAAAAATTATTGTCGATATATACACACACGAGACTTATATAGCCGTTATAAACGGTTATATAGCCGTTGTAAACAATCACATAACCGTTACAAACGGTTATAATTTTAAACTATAAATTGACCACTATCAATCTATTTTCATTTACAATAAACAGATCATCTCTTTTCTCAAGTTTATCCAAGACAATATTTCAAAGATGATACACCCGGTTTTAGTATTGGCAACCATAATGCTTATTTTAATTCTTATCCCTATTGCTGAACTACCACCCGAAGAATTTAAACTTTTCTTATTTCTGTATTTGTTTATAGCTCTACCGCTTTATTGTATCGCAATGTTTATTGATATATATGGATTCTAATAATTATCTTACTATTTTCTTAATTCTTGTTTAGAAACAAAATGTCGAACATTGCCAAAATAGAATTCCCGGCTCTTAATATCAATGATGAAAACTATATGCCGTGGACGGCCCATGTCAAAAGACATCTTAATCCATGGGTGTCTTAGAAACTATACAAGAGGGGAATGCTTGCTCCGAACAAGACAAAGCGAAAGCTGATGTCTTTTTACATAAGCATATTGATGAGATGTTACAGCTTGAATACTCAAATTGTGAAGATCCGTATATTTTATGGAAAGATTTACAAAGCAGATTTGATCACCAAAGGGAAGTTCTACTTCCCACTGCTAGAGATGAATGGAACAATCTTAGGTTCCAAGATTTTAAAAAGGTAAACGAGTACACCTCTGCTTTGTTCAGAATATGCTCGACACTCAGATTCTGTGGGCAAAATGTAACCGAGGAAGATATGTTGGAGAAAACTTTCTCCACATTTCATGCATCAAATATAAACTTGCAACAACAATATAGGTTGCAAAAGTTTAAAAGATATTCTGATTTAAATTCATTTCTCCTCGTAGCAGAAAAAAATAATGAGCTTTTGATAAAAAATCATCAAGCTCGCCCCACAGGATCGTTAGCAATTCCAGAGATAAATGTTGCTACTAAAAACTCTGGAAGAAAGTGGGGACGAGGTCGTCGTCGTGGTTCTTTTGATAAAAGTTACCCTAATAATCGCAACTATTCTTTTAAGGGTAATAATAATTACCGAGGTAATTTTTATAACCGTGGACGTGGTCGTGGCCGTGGATATGGCCGTGGTAGAAATCAAAGAACAGTCCATTACCACGCCACACAAAATAACAATTCCAACCAGTACAAAGGGAATGAAGCTGGTAGGTCCGAAAATAATAACACTTCCTGTTTTAGATGTGGTAGCACAAACCACTGGTCGAAGGCTTGTCGCACAGCTCCATATTTGTGTGAACTATACCAAGCCTCTATTAAAAGAAAAGAGAAGGAAGTGAACCATGTTGATAATTTTAGTGATCTCAATGTTGAGTTGAACACTGCAGACTTTGACATAGAACTCTGAAACACATGTTGCTTAACCATAATAGTTATATGTAACAATTAAGTGTTTTTCTATCTTCAATTATGTATTTTTCTTCATGTAATGTTTTCTTTCGATTAAATAAAGTTCTTGTTAAAATATAACAATGTTGTCGTTATTCACTTATTATTTTTCTTTATACTTTCAAGATTAAAATGAAAATCACCGGAGCGCAAGATCAAACAAATGAAGCAGATATATGTATAGCAGATAGTGGAGCCACGCACACTATACTTAGATCTAAGAAATATTTTTATGAACTTAAACCAACAAAAGGAATCGTTAATACAATATCAGGCCCTACAGACCTGATAGAAGGAGTGGGAAAAGCTAATTTAGCATTACCAAATGGTACAAAGCTTATAATAGAAAATGCTTTATTTTCCCCAAAATCAACAAGAAATCTGTTGAGTTTCAAAAACATATATCATAACGGATATGATACTCAGTCAAGGACTGTTGATAATGAAAAATATTTGCATATCATAAGCAAAGATCAGATATTAGAAAAACTACCAATGCTTCAGTCTGGTTTACATTATACACACATTAATGTGCCTCAGGCATATATGGTAGTTAAAGAAAAATTTTGTGATCCTGAAACACTTAACTTATGGCATGACAGATTAGGCCATCCAGGATCTACAATGATGAAAAGAATAATTGAAAACACTCATGGGCATCCATTGAAATATCAAAAGATCCCACAATCGAATAAAATTCCTTTATGTACATCTTGTTCTCTTGAAAAATTAATTACAAGACCTTCGCCTGTGAAAATTGAAAAGGAATCATCTTTGTTTCTTGAAAGAATTCAAGGAGATATGTGTGGGCCAATTCATCCACCATGTGGACCATTTAGATATTTTATAGTTTTGATAGACGCGTCAAGCAGATGGTCTCATATCTCTTTGTTATCAACTCGTAATGTAGCATTTGCGAAATTTCTTGCATAAATTATCAAATTACGAGCACATTTTCCTGATTATACTATTAAAAGGGTGAGACTTGATAATGCTGGTGAATTCACATCACATGCTTTTAATGATTATTGCATGTCTGTAGGAATTATTGTTGAACACCCTGTTGCTCATGTACACACACAAAATGGCTTAGCTGAGTCATTAATCAAACGTCTACAGCTAATAGCTAGACCATTAATAATGAGGACAAAACTCCCTGTGTCTATTTGGGGTCATGCAATTCTTCATGCAGAATCACTAATTCGTATGAGACCAAGTGCAAATCTTAAATACTCTCCGTTACAGCTTGTTTCTGGCAATGAGCCAAACATTTCCCACCTTAGAATTTTTGGGTGTGCTGTGTATGTCCCTATTGCACCACCACAACGCACAAAAATGGGTCCTCAAAGAAGGTGGGGAATATATGTTGGATATTAATCTGCTTCCATCATAAGATATCTTGAACCTTTAACGGGTGATGTATTTACAGCACGTTTTGCTGATTGTCATTTTAACGAGTCAGTCTTCCCGGCATTAGGGGGAGAAAAGAAAAAACAAGAAAATGATGTCTCATGGTATGTTCCTTCATTATTGTATGTTGATCCAGTAACTAAACAACATGAGACAGAGGTCCAAAAGATAATACATCTGCAAGAAATTGCAAATCAATTACCTGATGCATTTACTGACACAAATAGAGTTACTAAATCTCATATACCAGCTGCTAATGCTCCAGCTCGAGTTGAGATTCTAAATAAGCAAATAGATAACACAACGACTCATGAATCTCAAAAACGTTTGAAACGAGGAAGGCCAGTCGGTTCCAAGGATAAAAATCCTCGAAAAAGAAAAACTCATGAAAAGGAAGTTGACCATAAAATGAATGATCTTGATGCAACGCTGAATACCAAAACCTCTCATGAGGAGGATTTGGATGAAAATAACAAAGAAATATCAATTAACTATGGTCGCACACATATCTTATGGAATCGAGATGAAATGGAAAGTATTGATGAAATATTTTCTTATTCCATAGCAAGTGACATCATGAGTGGAGATGATGATCCTGAACCAAAATCAGTTAGTGACTGTCAAAATAGACATGATTGGGATAAATGGAAAGGAGCTATGCAAGCTGAATTAGATTCACTAAACAAACGAAAGGTCTTTGGACCTATTGTTATTACTCTGATGGCTGTAAAGCCTGTAGGGTATAAATGGGCTTTTGTACGAAAACGAAATGAGAAAAATGAAGTTACAAGGTATAAAGCTAGACTTGTAGCTCATGGTTTTTCACAAAGGCCAGGGATTGATTATGAGGAAACATACTCCCCTGTTATGGATGCAATAACCTTTAGATACTTAATCAGTTTAGCAGTCTCTAGAAATTTAGAGATGCGTCTTATGGATGTTGTCACAGCTTACTTGTATGGATCACTAGATAGTGACATCTATATGAAAATTCCTGAAGGTTTTAAATTCCCTGAAGCATTAAGCTCAAAGCCTAAGGAAATGTATTCCATTAAATTACAAAGATCCTTGTATGGACTCAAACAATCTGGAAGGATGTGGTACAATCGTTTGAGTGATTATTTCACAAGTAAAGGATACACAAATAACCTTATTTGTCCATGCGTCTTCATTAAGAAAACAACATCAGGATATGTGATCATAGCTGTGTATGTTGATGATCTAAATATAATTAGGACGCAAAAGGAAATTAATGAAACAATTGTTCTTTTAAAGAAAGAATTTGAGATGAAAGACCTTGAAAAAACCAAATATTGTCTTGGTTTGCAGATTGAGCATATGCATAATGGAATACTTATACATCAGTCAACTTATACTGAGAAACTTTTAAAACGTTTCAATATGGACAAGGCAAATTCTTTAAGCACACCGATGGTTGTTAGATCACTCAATGTTGATAATGATCCATTTCGTCCTTGCTAAGATAATGAAGAGGTTCTTGGTCCAGAGATACCATATCTCAGTGCAATTGGAGCTCTTATGTATCTTACTAACTGTACGAGACCTGACATTTCTTTTGCAGTTAATTTGTTAGCGAGATTTAGTTCAGCCCCTACTAAAAGGCACTGGAATGGGATTAAACATATTTTTCGATATCTTCGAGGTACTATTGATTTAGGATTGTTTTATCCTAATAATTCAAAAGAAGGGTTGGTTGGTTATGCAGATGCAGGTTATTTATCTGATCCACATAAAGCAAAATCTCAAACTGGATACGTATTTAAGAATGGAGGAACTGCGATTTCATGGCGTTCTCAGAAACAAACACTCGTTGCGACATCCTCAAATTATGCTGAAGTCATTGCACTACATGAAGCTTCAAGAGAATGTGTATGGTTAAGATCTATGACACAACTTATATCAACTTCTTGTGGATTGGAGAAAGATGAAAATGCAACACCAATCTATGAAGATAATGCAGCTTGTGTCTCACAGATGAAAGAAGGGTATATCAAAAGTGACAGAACAAAACATATACCACCAAGATTCTTTTCATACACTCAAGATCTTATTAAAGATAAACAAGTCGAAATGAGATACGTTCAATCTAGTAACAATTCAGCTGATCTTTTCACAAAGGCACTTCCTAAAACAACTTTTAGAAAACATGTTTATGATATTGGCATGCGGCATGTACAAGCAATGTGATGATCTACAGAAGACAATTTGAGGGGGAGTTATAAGCTGCACTCTTTTTTCCTTAGCTAAGGTTTTTTCCCACTGGGTTTTTTTTAGCAAGGTTTTTAACGAGGTAGTACTTAAGCTCTTGAAGTTTGAAAAGTGTCATCTAAGGGGGAGTATTATGAATTATTACCATAGCAAGTGGATGAACTCTTTGTCAAACTTGTAGATAAGTTTACTATGCTACTTATCTACCAAAATAGTTTACCTTGTCTACCAAAATGATTGATCTTTGTAGTATAAATACCACCTCAATGTAGAGGAGAAGATGCACCTCTTGTATACACTTTCATAAGTTATACATTTCTCTTCTTCTTGCTCTTGCAATTCTTTTTAAAGTTCTTAAGGTTATAACACTAATCTTGTGAAAATTATTGTGATATTATAACACTATACATATTATTCCCTTTGGTCGGTGGCTACAGTGCCACCGTACCAAAGGCAATGCATAATGTACAACTTTCAAAAGCACTACATAATTTACAACTTTCAGAAGCACAATGTACAAGCAATGGTTGCGATGGTGGTGGCGTTGCTATGGGTGTGGTGGTGGTGCTGCGTTGGTTGCGGTGGTAGTGGTGCTGCGTTGGTTGCGGTGGTGGTGGTGCTGCGATGGTTGCGGTGGTGGTGGTGCTGCGAGGGTTGCTGTGATGGTGGTGTGGCGGTGCTACGTTGGTTGTGCTTCTGCGATGGTTGCGGTGGTGGTGGTGATGCGATGGGTGCGGTGGTGGTGGTGATGCGATGGGTGCGGTGGTGGTGGTGATGCGATGGGTGTGGTGGTGGTGGTGATGCGATGGGTGCGGTGATGGTGTTGCTACGATGGGTGCGGTGCTGGTGGTGCTGCAATGGTTGTCGTGGTGGTGGTGCTGCAATGCTTGTGGTGGTGGTGGTGCTGCGATGATTCCGGAGGTCGTGCTACGATGGCTGTGGTGGTGGTGCATCTGCGATGGTTATGGTGGTGGTGTAGCGATGGTTGTTATGGTGATGGTGGTGTAATGTGAGGAGAGAGGAAGAGATGGAAAATGAGTTTTTGTCATAGTTTTGGTTATTTGACTGTTTTTGTGGGTGGTTGTTATACGGTAGTCAATGGATCACAAAAAAAAAATTGTATGTAGTTAAATGTTTCGTGGAGTCCAAATATTAGCAAAAGAAGGAATTGAAATATAATTAAAATTTAGCTATATTAATTACTCTACATATTATTCCCTTTGGTCGGTGGCTATAGTGCCACCGTACCAAAGGCAATGCATAATGTACAACTTTCAAAAGCACTGCATAATGTACAACTTTCAAAAGCACAATGCACAAGCAATGGTTGCGATGGTGGTGGTGTTGCTATGGGTGCGGTGGTGGTGGTGCGATGGTTGCGGAGGTGGAGGTGCTGTGATGGTTGCGGTGGTGGTGGTGCTGCGATGGTTGCGGTGATGGTGGTGCGGTGGTGCTACGTTGGTTGTGCTTCTGCGATGGTTGTGGTGGTGGTGGTGATGCGATGGGTGTAGTGGTGGTGGTGATGCGATGGGTGCGCTGGTGGTGGTGCTGCGATGGGTGCGGTGCTCGTGGTGCTACGATGTGTGCAGTGCTGCTGGTGCTATGATGGGTGCGTTGCTGGTGGTCTTGCGATGGTTGTGGTGGTGGTGGTGCTACAATGGTTGTGGTGGTGGTGGTTCTACGATGATTACGGTGGTCGTGCTACGATAGCTGCGGTGGTGGTGCATCTGCGATGGTTACAGTGGTGGTGGTGGTGTTGCGATGGTTGTTGTGGTGATGGTGGTGTAATGTGAGGAGAGAGGAAGAGATGGAAAATGAGTTTTTTTGTCATTTTCTTGGTTATTTGAGTGTGTTTTGTTGTACGGTAGTCAATGGATCTCAAAAAATATTGAATGTAGTTAAATGTTTAATGGAGTCCAAATATTAGCAAAAGAAGGAATTGAAATATAATTAAAATTTAGCTATATTAATTACTATACATATTATTCCCTTTGGTCGGTGGCTACAGTGCCACCGTGCCAAAGGCAAGGCATAATGTATAACTTTCAAAAGCACTGCATAATGTACAACTTTCAAAAGCACAATGAACAAGCAATGGTTGCGATGGTGGTGGTGTTGCTATGGGTGCGGTGGTGGTGCTGCGATGGTTGCGGTGGTGGTGGTGCTGCGATGGTTATGGTGGTGGTGGTGGTGGTGGTGGTGCTACGATGGTTAAGGTGGTCGTGCTGCGATGGCTGCGGTGGTGGTGCATGTGCGATGGTTACGGTGGTGGTGGTGTTGCGGTGGTTGTTGTGGTGATGGTGGTGTAATGTGAGGAGAGAGGAAGAGATGGAGAATGAGTTTTTGTCACTTTTTGGTTATTTGAGTGTGTTTGTGGGCGGTTGTTGTACGGTAGTCAATGGATCTCAAAAAAAATTGAATGTAGTTAAACGTTTAATGGAGTCCAAATATTAGTAAAAGAAGGAATTGAAATATAATTAAAATTTAGCTATATTAACTACTATACATATTATTCCCTTTGGTCGGTGGCTACAGTGCCACCGTACCAAAAGCAATGCATAATGTACAACTTTCAAAAGCACTACATAATGTACAACTTTCAAAAGCACAATGTACAAGCAATGGTTGAGATGGTGGTGGTGTTGCTATGGGTGCGGTGGTGGTGCTGCGATGGTTGCGGTGGTGGTGGTGCTGCGATGGTTGTGGTGGTGGTGGTGCTGTGATGGTTGCGGTGGTGGTGGTGCTGTGATGGTTGCGGTGATGGTGGTGCGGTGGTGCTATGTTAGTGGTGCTGCTGCGATGGTTGCGGTGGTGGTGGTGATGCGATGGGTGCGGTGCTGGTGGTGCTGCGATGGTTGCGGTGGTCGTGCTGCTATGGCTGCGGTAGTGGTGCATCTGCGATGGTTACGGTGGTGGTGGTGTTGCGGTGGTTCTTGTGGTGATGGTGGTGTAATGTGAGGAGAGAGGAAGAGATGGAAAATGAGTTTTTGTCATTTTTTGGTTAGTTGAGTGTGTTTGTGGGTTGTTGTTGTACGGTAGTCAATGGATCTCAAAAAAATTTTGAATGTAGTTAAATGTTTAATGAAGTCTAAATATTAGTAAAAGAATGAATTAAAATATAATTAAAATTTAGTTATATTAATTACTAAATATAACATAAAATTTTAGCTCTATTAATTACTAAATATAACATTAAAATTAAGTTATTTGTTTAAAATTTGATATATAATTAGTTAGATCTGTATTTTTTTAATAAAAAGTTATTTTTAATATTTATTTTTACAAAACTTTTCGCTACTTTTAAATGTTTTCTTTGCGTTAAGGTATGTTTATGTTTACTGATATTTAAACATTTAAGCGGTTTATCTGAAATGTTAACTCTTTCATTATTTAACACCTTGAACCCAAAAGAGACATGTGGCAACGCACTGTAATTGTGGTACGTAAGAGGATGGCATAACTACTCTCTCTCTTCCTTTCTTCCACTAACCCCGTCAAGCATCACGTATAAATGTATTATATGATTATTATGTTTCTCTGTACTTATAATTGGTTATGTTTAAAATAATATATTTGATATATAATTTGTGAGATACGTGTTTAGTTAAAAAAAACTATTTATTTTATTTTTTTATTTCTTTATTTCGAACTTTTTGCTACTTTTAAATGTGTTTTTTTGCATTAAAGTTTGTTTATGTTTACTAATATTTAAAAGGTTTCGTCTGAAACGATAACTCTTTCATTATTTAACAGATCCTTTTTTAGCTGCGTCAACACGGTGATAACAGTTTCAGAAAAAGCATCTCAAACCCAAAAGAGACCCGCGGCAACACTCGATTTTAATATCTAGTTAGATTTAAAAACCGTAACTACATACTTATCTACGTTTAAATATAAATATTGTTGAAAACCACGTCTGGACAAATATGATATATTTTTCTTTTTTCTTAAATTCAATTTATAGGTTTTAAATACACATTTTCATTAAAACGTAGTTTTGTATCTCGCACTTTTGTGTTTGTTGTTTCTTATTTTTCGTAATTAAATAAATACTCGGTTTTATGTCGATCCATAGACAAAAAAATGTCTCAACAATATGTATGAAACTTTATAAAATTAAAAAATGATAAATCAATCATTCTATGTAAAAAAAACAAAACCATGAAGTGGTTTTGAGAACTTTTAAGTTTATTTATAATTGAGAAGGCAAAAACCTTATGGTCGAATTTCAAATATCAAAAAACTTTGATCAAAGTTTCAAAAAAATATAAGTCGATAAATGTCTATTATAAGTTTAGATAAAATAAAAGTGTCAATATGATAATTATTAAATGTAAATAAATAAAACATAGTGGCCAAACTTCAATGTAAAGTGTTTTTGTCGTCAATGTTAAAAAAAAAAAAAATACTATTCATAACGCGCGTCACAATAAAGATTTTATATTTATTATATAACTAGTGGAAATGTCCGCGCGTTGAAGCGGTACGGCGGTACAGTTGTTGCGCGATTTTTCGGAATACGATTGTAGTCAGTATCGGCTCTGTACGTTATGATGTAAATTAAAAAATCAAAATATAATTATTGAAAAAATTGAATGAAAGAAAACAATTACTTATTTTACAAAAGTTTTTAAGACAACTATATTATCCCAACAAGATTAGTGAAAGCACGGGTGGTATTTGTATTCGAAAATCACTTATTACCTAAATTTTAGGGGGGTTTCGTTTGTTGAATGTAGGTTAGAGTTTTATGATCATCGAATGCAGCTTTGGGTTGTGATTTGCATAGACCGGAAAAAGTTAATGGAGAAATTCTCATAACAAATTACCATCTTGATTGTTATTGTGCTTTTAAAAGTTATAGATAAATATTAAAATTATTAAACTCACAATATGCCCATAGAAAAATATTAGTATTATAGTTATTATAAACTTGAAGATATATATATATATATATATATATATATATATATATATTAAATATTTAAATAAAATAATACTTAATTTAAATAATATTTAGTTATAAAAATATAATCAGTAAATATAAATTTAAATGTCAATTTATAGTATCATAAATAAAAAAATTTAATGAAGTGAATTAAATAATATCATATTTTTAAATAATTTATTAATAATTTTTATTAAATACATGAAAGAGACAACGGCAATAATACCAAGTTATATAAAATTTAATTGATAAATTTACCATATTGCCCTAAAGTGTCTTAAAATCTTAATCGATTATCTATTCTATCTATCTTAAATGCATTACACTTTTTTGTACGTTTTGATTCAAAACTTGTATGATTGGCAAAATTACATTTCTATTCAGAGAGATTTATTATAAAGTAGTATAGATATAAGTATTTAAATAAAATAATACTTAATTTAAATAGTATTTAGTTAAAAAATATGATTAGTAATTATAAATTTAAATATAAATTTATATTATTTTAAATAAAATAAAACTTTAGTTTTAAAAATATGATTAGTAATTATAAATTTAAAGGCCAATTTATATTATTATAAATAAAACAAAACTTAATGAAGTGAATTAAATAATATCATATTATTAAATAATGTATTAATAATGTGTATTAAATAATACAATAATTAGAAGAAGTTAATTAAATGGAGGCAAAAGTGAAATTATTACATAAAGCACTTGTACTCTATGCTTGAAATATTATATAGGTGTCTTACAATTTAAATAAAATTACCATTTAGTCCTTCTAATATGTATTATATAGTGGTATAGATAATTGCATATTTAGTAATTGCAATAATACATAAATTCTCAGTATAGTTTAACAATGAAGATAAGTATAATATGGTAATCAAAACTATAGGAAAGAAACTGAAATCAAAGGTAGAAGCCAAAATAGAATAGTGTATGGAGACTTGTATGAACTGCTTCCGCTTGCTTCCATGTGCTCCGCAACATTAAAATTACCTACAAACCGAAATAAAATCAAATCAAATTCAAAAGACTAAACAGTTTCGGAATCATACATAGTCATGTTGATTACCTCGGCTACGACCATAGCTACATCCGGCCTTGATGGTGTCCTCTACATCGTTAATGGTGGCGCGATTATTAAACATAAAGTTGGAAACTACATCATTGATGCAGTTTAGCACAAGGTTCGTCTCTTTAAGGCACGGGCCACTACAATATTGATCTGTATAGTCGGGCGGGACATGGAGGTCACCGCGCTCTGTCAATCTATAAGACGCCTCACATTCGCTGTAAATCTGTAGTCTTTAGACTTAGGGTCATTTCCTCGGAAGACAGTTGTACAATACAATGTGATAATCACTTACCTTGTCACCTAGACAAACAAGTGCTTTGGCAATAACCGATCCCCCATCGATTTCTCCAAATCCGTTTCCGACCCCACCACCAGCACCGCCTCCGAATGCACCACCCACACCGCCTCCGGTCCCACCACTAACGCCACTTCCAGGCTGAGGTATGTATCCGATCCCGGTTCCAGTAATACCTGTTTGTGCTTTCCCTATGAATAATCGTATTTCAAAATTCATTACTTCTGTTATAATTCTTCTAAAAATATGAAAATGACTTTATGGGCTAAAAGTCATGTAAGATAGTTTTCTTATATTTATTTGTGTGTTTCTTGTATCTTAATAAATATTATAAATGATTGTGAGTGGAGAGCAGAAAAAAGTTTTGGTTTATTTGTATATTTGTGGAATTACTGTTCAACTCTTATAAATTTTTTAATATTTTTGAAAGTTGTTGTAAGTATAGGAGAGAGAAAATATAATGATAAAAGTATAAAAAATATTATTTAATTTAAAAGTAGAGAGAAAAATAGTAATTTTTAATGTAATTATAATAGTAAAGATGGAAAATCTGATGTGAATGCTCTAATATGATTAGGCCTACCCCAAGAGGCTCGCGAGTAGTAATAACCAAGGATTTTATTTAAGTACCGGTGTCACTTTTTTAATATATACGGTGAGTTAATGTGAGTTAATGTGACCTGAATATCATATAACACATAAGAACATCACACATAGCAACATTTTATCCGTATCATGTGACATCGGTGTTGTTTATATAGGGCTATAGCCGCATTGAATCCCGTCAATAATTCAAGGAGAATCTCAAAAGTGTACCTGTCCCAAAGCAATAAAGCGCGATGGATATGATCGTTAGTGTTAAAAACAGTTGCTTGTTGAAGATCAAGAAAGCCATATCGATAACACGAATCAAAATAACTAGTTTTGAGAAAGACGCAACGAATGAATAACTAGTCTCAATACATGTACGTATGTGTATATATAGGTGAATTGGGAAAGAACGTTTAAAGTAAATGTGGTGTTTAACTTTTGTTGAATAATGTATAAGTTGTTACAACAATATTAAGATATGTGTGGGAATTCCATTGGTGATGAGAAGAGTTGAATTAGTTGGGACAGGAGAGACTCAGAAGAGAGGGTAGTTGAAGAAGGCCACCAACTGTTTCAAATTAGTTAGATTTGTTTTTCTTTAAATAATATTATATTTCTATAAATAATAAATCCATTAAAAAATCGAGTGCAAGCTCGTTTGTTAAATGACTTTCATCTTAGACTCGAGCTCAGCTCAAAATTTTAGCAAGCTAGCTAATGTAGAGTGGCTCATGAATGAATCCACTAGTTTACACCCTTATAAGTTATTTAAACATAAATATATGTGAGACTACTATGGTTGTTCACCATACCGAACGAATGCTCATTCAAACTAGGTTCGAATTTAGGAAATTGAGCGAAAAATGCTCTCTCGAACTCGGTTTGGTTTATAACCGAGCGCTTGGTTATGCTCGGTTTTATTCAGTTTCATATTACAATTTAGTACAAAACTAATCATTCATTTAATACTTACAACTCCAACTAAACAATATAACAAAAAAAAACATACAATTTAAGTTCAATAAAACAGAAATCTTAAACACAAATAAAGTTTTAACTCGAGCTCGACTAAATCACGGTAAAACACACGTCCACCACATCCATTGCGACCATTTCCACGTCGACAACCTTGTCCATACAAAACAAACATCAACGTGATTCAAAGTTTAAACAAGTATATAAAAATCCAAAGCATAATGTTTAAAAAAATTAAAAAGTACCAAGTGAATTAAAATGGTAATATCCTAAACCATAAATAAATAAACTAACATATTAAATATTATATTTAAAAATAATTCTATCGAAACTGAGCGAGCAACGAGCGAGCTTACCTTTGCTCGTGCTTGGTTCGTTTACAAACCAAACCGAGCTGCTCAGCTCGTCTACAACTGAGCCAAAATCGAACAAGCAACTTTTCAAGCTTTTTTTGAACGAGTTCCAAGCGAATTTCGATCGTCGAGCTATTTGATCAGCCCTAAAGACTATGCCCAACTTGTAGAAATTGAACTGTCGTAAAGTTACAAATAACTTATTTCATGGGATACAACTATTAAGTAAGACTACAATTGAAACTAGAGATGCATATCTGACCGGTTCGTGATCTGAAACCAGATCTAGATCTTATATGAAACAACTTTTGAAACCAGTTTGGGAACCATTTGATCCGCCATTTTGAAATCAGTTTGATACCCTCTGTTGAAACCACATTACAAGCAGCTATAATTGATCCGGTTCTATTTCACCCGTTCCAGTTTTGATTAGCTTTGACTCGAACCAAATCAGTTGCTAAACCGATCCGGTTGAACCCAATAACATTTTCTTTTTCTTTTTCTTTTTCTTTTTCTTTTTCACTTCTAGTTGGAACATGCAAAGTTATTGCAAATTGCATCAACATTTCATATAATTGAGTTTTATGGTCATTGACTTAGATAAATTTGTATTGAACTCAGTTGTAGACAAGCGAGCCCGTTTAGGTTGTCTTTTTTTACCCCACCATAAGATACTGTTTATAGAACCATTACTTGAAGAAAAAGAACCCAATAAACATAAACTTGTAGTCCGATAAATTACATAGAATTGAAGCAAATTTACGAGCAAAATTTTGCCCAAAGTTATGAGCTACACACTTAAACCTTGCACAAAGCCCAATCAAAGCCTAAAAGCCAATACAAGTAATTAAGTAAATCGTTCGTAACATTATTATCTTCTTTGATATTTCTTTGATAAAACAAAATAATTTTGCAATATGTAATTTTCTTACACTCATTTTACTACATGTCACTTGCATAGTAATTTAATTATTTAATAATAATATTAAATACTAATATTATTATTCATACTCTTTTTAAATTAAAAAAACAAATTTTCAATAAATTAAAAACCTAAACATCTTTATTAGAAAATGCACTTTTTAAAAAACAAATTTCTTATAAAATAAGAATTTTTCTAATCCAATTTATAAAAATGGCATTATTAAAAAGGTTTTTTAAACGAAATTAAAAAAAAAACAACATCAAAAAATAATATTTTCTTTAAAAGGGTAAAAAATGATATTTTTTTTGTAAATTTCATTATTACCCCTCTTATCATATAAAAGTTACGGTTTAAACTCGTTTCATTTTCTAATAATTTTGCTTTACTATAAATATCGTGTGTTCATTAATGGGATCTTTAAAACGAAATAAGTGGTTTTTTTATTTTTTTGTAAACACTCTGATATAATTTTCCTTCAAAAAGAAGTTGTATTTAAAAACAAAGTGTATTTGTATAGTAGGCTATAGAGAGTGCAATTACCGTTGTGTAACGTGACGAATCAAACCAATTATGAGTGAAATGCATTGTTGTCGGTATTGGTATTATCGGAACTGCTTTAGGTACTAGCTTTATGGTTTTCGATGATCCGAGACAATAACGACCAAGCTCACGTCATGTAGCGCTAGAGAAGAATTGTTAAACTCCCGTTGTGCAGCCTGGGTAAATTGTATATATGTTGGAAATTAGATGTCCAATAATCGATAATATCAATGTTACTATCAGGGTACGATCTAAACAGTTACATGTTGGGCAACAACAAAGTAATAGTGTGTAATTATTTCAAGTTATGATTCACAAACCACAAATTAAATTGATGGTGATAAATTATTAAAAGAAATAATTTTAAGAAAGGGAATCAAATGTTTGTTAATTAGTTAAACGCTTAAAAGTTAATTAATAAACCACAAGGGTTAATGTGATTAAAAGTTAATTACATAATCTTATTAAGTGTTAATAAACCAAGAAACCAAAACGTAGCTACTGGTTCGAAACATAAATTGTGTTTTAAATATTAATCGTTTCCGCTAACTTTGATAAAAAGTTTCTACTTTTAGAAAAAGATCAAAAGTTAATTGTTAAAGTTGACTCCCGATACCGAACAATTTGTTCCTTTACTTTTAAAATAAATGGATTGTGCGGTTGTGTTTAATTTTTTTTTTTTTATGTTCTGATATAACTTTTTAAAAACAAGATTATATTTCAAATCTATTAGTTGGGTTTGTGATGGTTTTCATCAGATCTAGATATGTCCATCGAAATAGACGAAAGTGGTGGTGGTTTGGATCTAGGTTTTCCCCGGTTGTGATAGACGGCGATGGTATTAGGAGAAGTTGGCAATGGACGATGGCGATGGTGATCATAGACACAAAGAAAATGATGGATGTTGAACGGTGGTGGCTTATCGGTTGGAAGTTTGTACATTTCACATACAATGCATCAATTCCCACCAAAAACATATGATTCATTTATCAAAGAGAACTAAATTCATTGATGATACCTGGTATCAATCAAACTTTTCTGTAACTTAAATTATTTAACTCAACACACAAAGCAAAACATTCTTGATTCTCGAACTTAAAGAAGAATTTCTCCTTCAATCTTATTGGCCAAATTACCTTTTCTATTCTTTTAAGAGATCAAATTAACTAAACATCTTTAATTTAAAATGTCAAGGTAATGTTTAAAATTTACTTGATTATAAAGGATCTTGACCTAGTTGTTACAAACTAATGCAGTCATCCGCTTATTTGGCTATAACAAATGTTGAATTATGAAGTTGAGATGTTTGACCATGCAAAAGTCAATATATAAATCCAACATAAACAAAACCCTGATGGATTTGTCTTGTGAATGGAGCAGCATGATTAAGCAGAATTCTATGTACCTTTTTTGGAATCATTACCAGGGTATGGCTTTCAATTATTCCACGATGGCAAACTGAATGACACAAAACTAATCACACATACTAAAACCTCTATGGTGTTTGGATGTGTGATTAGTGGTATTATGGTCGTGATTTTTATTTATACTATATTATAATATACGAATAAGTATACCGGCTAAAGTTAAGAGATTTATAAATGAGTTAAATGCGTTTTACGTCACTGAGATTTCATATAAATTATCATTTGAATCCAAAAGTTTAAAATGTTGTCATTTGCATCCAAAAATTTCACAAAAATTGTCATTTGAATCCACTTAACTACTACTAATTAACGTCGTTAAGTTTTTCCGTTAAATTTCCTAAATAAGAGGTATTTTAGTCAAAACAATTACAAAATAATAAAAATCAGCTCTACTTAATAAGTTTTAGGCGTTCAGTCTCTTTTGGTAATCATCATCGTGATTTTAATTTGCATGTAATGATAGGTCAGCAGTTCTTTATTTTATCAAGAAAGTCATCTCTAGACATCATATTAGATAAAATAAAATATAAGTTTAACTAACTAAAAGTGATTCATTTCTAACTTTATAAAACATACAAAACAAAAATATATATAAATAAACAAACAAGTCAAATAACATAAATTATTTGAACCATAACCATAAAAGACAGATTATCATAAAAGTATAAGAACAATTAACTATATGACATTAAATGTCATGAATAATAATCATAAAATATCATTTATCGTAACCATAATTAAACTTTAAAGCAAAGATATCTATGTTTAATAAAACGGGCATAAGTAACACGATTACTAAACCAAAATACATTAACAAGACAAAACAATAAAATACTATTATAAAGTCAAATCATAACTACAATTATCAAAAGAAGCTAAATATATAAAAACCCTCACGTGAGTTGGTTCTTTATTTTGTAATTTTTTTAATTAAAATAATTCTCAAGTTCGAAACTTAACGGAAAAAGTTAACCGTGTTAGTTAAATGTAACCAAATGGATTTAAATAGCAATATTATTGAAACCTTTGGATGCAAATGACAACATTTTAAAATTTTGGATTCAATTGGTAATTTCTATAAAACCTTAGGTACATAAAACGCATTTAACTCTTTATAAATTTTAAACACAAGGTACAACTCAAAAAATTAATTTAACAAGGGTATTTGTGTCATTCAAATACTACTAAAAAAATAAAACTTTAAACCTATTCACACTTAGACCCTTGTATCTTTATAAAATCAATTTTTCTCAAGTTTGTTACAATTGTACATATAAAATAAGAAATCTTGTTTTTTAAAAATCTTTTTTTGGAAGGGTACTTCTGTCATTTAAACACTACTAAAAACATGGATATTCAAATATATTTACACATTGATCCTTTTATTTATACCAAACTTGAGTTTTCTATTATTATGTGACGCTAATTAGACATATGATTTCTATAGTATTCTATTGTGTGTTTGCTAACTATTTGCGACTTATCTCGTCGCATCACTCGGCTCCACTACTAGTTAATAATAATGTGGAATAATCAAATTTGGATATGGATGTGATATTTTTCAAGTGTTTGAAACGAATGTGTTTACATGTGTAAACAAACAAAGTATATCAGAAGCTAGTCTAAACTTAAGCCCGACTCGTTTTAATTTGTAGAGGGTTGAGGTTTTACTCATTTAATGATCTATTTATCATGTTGAGCTTGGCTCATGAGTAATTTTTTAGACTCAAGCTTAGCTCAAGATCGACTCGTTGATAATTTATCAATTTTTGATCATTTATTATTTGCATATTTTTAAAATTATTTTTGTGTATATATATATTTGTTGTTTTCATGTATTTTATTATTTAATCATAAGTGTATATATTATAACAATTATTACTTTAATATATTAAAAAAAAAATTACGTTATAAATATAGCACTCATTTTATGCCGGCTAGTTTTCTCTAGTCCGATATGTGTAGCTCAGACTCGAGCTTGTTTATTAAATGAGCTCTAGTATGAGCTTAAGGTTGGTCTCGAGCTCTATTAAGCTTAGTTCGATTCAAGTTTTTAACTAGACAATCTTAAGTAGCTCACGAGCTCATTTAACTCGCTCAATCATATAACAATTTTACGTTTGATTATTAAAAATTCTTTGAACAACTATTATGTCGAGTCATTTAATAACATTGATAGGTATGTGACATAAATCTATCATTGCTACAATTTCTTTACGAGTCATTTAATAACATTGTTCCTAAAGGCATCATATCATTAGCTTTTTCCACTACAAAGCCTTTTTTTATGCTAGTAATGATACACAATGGGTGTCTTGACTATTCAATCTAGTTTTGAAACCGTGAAACCTATAAAAATTCATAAAATCGATCATTGGTTTGGTTTTTTATGGATTATATTTTAATTACTTTTCAACAGGGGCGGCTTTGAGAGGACGGGTTGGGCGACCGCTAGCGGTCCCGATCTTCTTAGGGGCTTAAAAATTTTTTAAAAAAAATTATGTATTATATATTTTTCTTTAAAAAGACTGAACTATTAATAAACCCATTAACAAACCCACTAAAATTTTAATTAATTTAGCCTATTAAATCTTGCCTTATAACTCATCTATATCTATACTACTATATAATACATATTAGAAGGATAAGATGTTAATTTTATTTAAAGTGTAAGACACCTATACAACATTTTAATCATAAATTACAAGTGCTTTATGTAATAATTTCACTTTTGCCCCCATTTAATTAACTTCTTCTAATTATTGTATTATTTAATACACATTATTAATACATCATTTAATAATATGATATTATTTAATTCACTTTATTAAGTTTTATTTTATTTATAATAATATAAATTGACATTTAAATTTACAATTACTAATCATACTTTTAATACCAAAGTTTTATTTTATTTATATTCATAAAAATTGATATTTAAATTTATAAATACTAATCATATTTTTTAACTAAATACTATTTAAATTAAGTATTATTTTATTTAAATACTTATATCTATACTATTTATAATAAATCTCTCTGAATCAAGATGTAATTTTGCCAAACACACAAGTTTTAAATCAACATGTATAAAAGAGTGCAAGACATTTAAGAGGGGTAGAATAAAAAACTAATTAAGATTATAAGACACTTTAGGGGCAATATGGTAAATTTATCAACTAAATTTTATATACCTTGGCATTTTTGCCCTTGTCTCTTTTATGTATTTAATAAATATTATTAATACATTATTTAACAATACGATATTATTTATTTCACTTCATTAAATTTTATTTTATTTATGCTACTATAAATTAACGTTTAAATTTAAATTTACTAATTATATTTTATAACTAAATATTATTTAAGTTAAGTATTATTATTTTATTTAAATATTTAAGTAAATAACTTATGTATATATAACATGTATAAAGGAGTGCAAGACATTTAAGAGGGGTAGAATAGAGCATTGATTAAAATTTTAAGACACTTTAGGGGCAATATGCTAAATTTATCAATTAAATCTTATATAGCTTTACATTTTTGCCCTTATATCTTTCATGTATTTAATAAACATTATTAATACATTATTTAACAATAAGATATTATTTAATTCACTTCATTAATTTTATTTTATTTATGCTACTATAAATTGACATTTAAATTTCAATTAATAATTATATTTTTATAACTAAATATTATTTAAATTAAGTATTATTTTATTTAAATATTTAAGTATATAACTTATATATATATATATATATATATATATATATCTTCATGTTTATAATAACTATAATATTAATATTTTTATAGGGGCATATTGTGAGTTTAATAATTTTAATATTTATTTATATCTTTTATAATAAAAGTGAAAGAAGGATTGAAACATTATTTTATATATGAATTAAGACATATATATGAAAAGTCATGCTTAAATTTAAAAAATTAACCATTTTATTTTATTTATACCCTAACAAATAAAGTATAATATATAATGCTTATAATACAAATGCGATTGAGCACTAATCTCTCTTCCCCTTTTCCTTGCCGGTTGTTAAAATCTCAATAACAATTAAGATGTTAATTTGTTGTGACAATTTCTCCATTAACTTTTCCGGTTTATGCAAATCACTATCGAAAACTGCCTCTGATGATCATAAACATCTAACATACATTCATAAAACGAAATCCTCCTAAATCTAGGTAATAAGTGATTTCTGACTACAAATACCACCCATACTTTCACTAATCTTGTTGAGAGAATATAATTGTCTTAAACACTATTGTAATATACGTAATTGTTTTCTTTCATTCAATTTTTTCAATAATTATATTTTGATTTTTTAATTTACATCATAACGCACCGAGCCGATACTGACTAAAATCCAAAAAATCACGCAACATCCATACCGCCGCAACGCGCGGGCAATTCTACTAGTTGACGTGATGATGGAAAGGGGTATTTATACCCAGTTGACATATGGCAAACATACATAGCATTAACCACGTCAGCTGTCACACAAGCGAGGCCTGTACACGTATGCATGCCACATCATCAAAAAGTTAACGTCGTTAGGGTTCTGACAAACGGCGGGTGATACAGACACTGGAGTGTTTACTTGGGAGTTATATTCGTTAAAATGATAATTGGAGGTGGCAGCGGCCAATTCTCAATAATTGAGAGTATTTAAATCCATTAAGACTTAATGTGGTGATATAAAGAAATCAAAATTATTTGTTACAATGTTATTTATACATAAAAAGTTTCTCATTACTCATACAAAATTACATTTTTTATTTTTACTTGTTTTTCCTTCTAAAAATCAATACTTATGAATTAAAAATGTTACAGTACTATAGAAGTCGTGGACCAACCCAACATATACCTTAAATTACTTATTTATGTTGATTTTTGAAGGCTCTATAAGCTGCAATTTGGTTTTCATTTATTTTTAATTTTTAGCGGTCTCGTTTTCCGGAGTTTTTTTCTAATATGGTGTAGTTAAAAATTTTATTTACTAAAATAGTATAGTTTGAAAAATATTTACCAAAATAGTGTTGTTTTTAACTTTTTTATTTTCTCACTCCTACTCTCATTAAATACTTTTCAAAGATTTTAAATTCTTTAACATATGATTTTTTTAAATTTCTAAAGATGTTATATAAATTTAAATTTATTTTTTTATTTTCTAGAAATACTATTTAATTTCTTTTGACATGTTTCGTAAAAAAAAAAATTCTAATCTGAAATCATGGTGTTAAAAAAGAAACATTTTAAATTTCTTGTAAATTTATTACTTAAAAGCTTTTAAATAAAATATTATACACACACATGGCCGGTCCAATTTATATGTTTTAGTCTAAGCTGTCAAGTTTTAAACCAGCTAAATCAAACAAACTTATTCGGTTAAACCAACCAAATTTTAAGTTACATGAAAAATGTATTTACAAAAGTTCAATACAATAATATATTTTAATACAGTAGATGATTTGAAATAATTATAATAAGAACTTTTTTTTGATGGAGAATGTACTTTTTTAAACATTTTTTTTAAATCTCACTATTAAACCTTTTAAAACAAGTTAAAGAAATAAAGAATATTTCAATTCAAAATTTTTCAAGAAATAAAAAAAAATTTATTTAAAAAAGTTAAAAAAAAAAGTCAAAAACGTTTATTTTAGGACCAAGATTAAACATTTTAAAAACCTTTTTTATAAAATATCTTGAAAGAAATTAAAAAAAATTTCTCGAAAATTAAAGAAAGTTATATTTAATAAACAATTCTAATAGTTTAAAGAAAAAAGGTCTAAAAAATTTAAAAAAAAATATTGCTAGATTATGAATAACAAAGGTTGTTTGGAAGCTTTTTAAGAAATAAATTTATAGAAATTAAAAATGTTCCTTTTCTAACACATGATTACATATTTGAAAAAAAAAATTTATAAACCATCTTAAGAGAAATTAAATAGTATTTCTACAAAAGTAAAAAAAAAATGTTATATATATAACATTTTTTGAAATTTAAATAAATCACATGTTAAAGAATTTAAAATTCTTTAGAAAGTATTCAATGAGAGTAGGAGTGAAAAACAAAAAAAATTTGAAAACAACCTTATTTTGGTAAATATTTTTAAAACTACACCATTTTGATAAATAAGTTTTTTAATTACACCATTTTAAGAAAAACTCCGTTTTCCGTTTATAGTGATTGAAACATTTATATCGGTTTTGCTGTAAGTTTAACCTTAAAGCCGTTACAATCATATCGTGAACACCCCTGCATTATTTGTTATTTTTCTAGTATTATTAAAAGAGATTAAATAACCGCTGCGCGCGCTTTGTTTCTACCGAAATACCTCATGTAGATTGTCGTGGTCTACTAAAAAACAATTAATTTTTAAGACTTAGCTCACCTATACTAGTACGGATAAGTAAGGTTATCTCCACGAATAATATGTGGAAAGTGTATTTGTGGTTCATTAACGTTAATTTAAATTAGAAAATAACTTTGAATTTATGATTGATTTAGAAAACAAAATTGCAAAGTAATAAACTTGATTGGTTTTCAAAATAATAATTAGAAGAATGATCCACTCCGGGTTTCAGGTTTGTAAAACAAAGTTGTAACCTAGTTATTCTTAGCAAATAATCACATAGACATAATTGTATTGGTTTGATTGATTTTAGTGATAGATATAGAACGGGTTGTAAATGGACCTATTCACAAACTACCAATTTTAAATTGCTAATTAAAACCTAAAACTCATAACCGCTCACGATGTAAAGAAACCAAAAACTGATGAGTATTAAATTAAGATTCAAAACAAAGAACAACCGTTTAAAGTAATCAACCGATAAATGAAATCATATAGCTTAACATGCCAATCAAAACTTCAACCCAATCTAAGAACAACTAATGTTAAACAAATTTCATAAACACAAACTCTACACCCGGAGAAGATCACGGGTGATTTAGCCTCTCATGGTAATTGTGGAATCAAATTCGGTTGTTGTGGCAATCGATTGCATGAAAAAATGGATCCATAGCTAAGTTTTACTCTCAAAATAGCTCTTTGGATGACCAAAAACAACTTGGTAAAGCTCTAATTCGCAACCCCCTTTTTTACCTTAAATTAATTTACGTATCATACAACCCATGGACTTAATTTATGTCCTCAGGGACATAATTTACGTCCCTCCAAATCAGCATTTTTTCCTCATGTTTAAGGTCCTAGTTTGTGGTGCTTTATTTTGGTTGTTCAAACCTAGAACGTAATTTACGTCCCACTTCACTTTTTCTTTACTTTTTTTTATTTCTCAAGTGTTTCCTTCTTCGTGAGCTTTTGGCTTCCATTCTAACTCCCAAAAACACCCGAAAATGTGTCCGTTTTAGCTTCGCGAGCCTGAAAATCAATTAACTATCAAAGTAATTGTGTTTCATAATATTAAACACGTAAAAACACATAATTAAACATTTTAATATAGTAAAAAACCCTACACATCAATACCTTATTTTGTTAACTAACACTAAGAGTATTAACATCAGTTTTAGTATCTTAATCCTTATAATTATACTAAAAAATACTATTTTCTCTCACCTTCTTAATTAAATTTAATTTTTTATATTTTTATAATTATATTTTTTATCTACTTTACTCACAACCACTTTCAAAATATTAAAAAATTTATAAGTGTTGAACAGTAATTCCCCAAATATATAAATTGAATAGTAACTTTTCTTTCGCCTACACTCACAACTATTTACAACCATTACTTAAAATATAAAAAATACACCCATATAAATATAAGCAATCTACTGTGAATGCTTTTAACATATAAAATATAATACCATATTTGTTATTTATGAAAATCAAAACCTATAACAAAATGAACGTGTAAATTACAATTGATTTGTTTGCATATTTTTTTTCATCATTTGAAGAAATCACTACAAAAGACATAATGATGAGTTAAGAAAATGAATTTGTGGTTCTCTAAATACTTTGAACTTTATATTAGAACGCATTTGTTTTCACCTTTTAATGACAACATAAAGTATGCATTGTCATCGACTTTCCACCAACCCAAATGTCCTCAAATTGACAGATGCATATGACTGACTACGAGTTAAAGCAAGCGGGACCTTGGCATATGTTTTATTAAAGTTAACAAATAAATTATTATCGTCTCCTTTTATGCAAATAAAATATGTTTTATCATATTTTTTATACCCATGCCATCGGCTATTCAATTACATGATTATTAGGGTAGGGTTAGTAAAAGGTATTTAATTTAAAAAGTTTAAAAATAATTTTGAGTCTTAACAAATGTTTTATTATTTTTAGAGGTGGTGACACATTTTTATTATTGTGTCAAATAAATCAGTTCATTATGTTTAACTCGTCATGTTATTGTGTCAAATATCAGTTTACGGTATCAAATATTTTTTATCATTGTGTTTTTTGTTTCAAATTATTTTGCGGTATTTTTATTATTTTTCAATCATACTATCTATGAATTTGTTTTTCAAAATTTATAATTTTATTGTTTTTTATATATTTATCATGTTACAATTAGAAATACGTAATGATGTTATTTATATATGTATTTTTTAAAACTCATATTGTTTAGAATAACACAATAACTAGCAAAAAACAAATAAGTTATTTTATCTTTGTGTTTTTATATATTATATAAATTTTTGGTTATCTTATTTTTGTGTTTATAATTAGAAGTACACGATTATATTATTTATTAATATGCTTTTCAAAATCACAATGTTATGGATAACATAATAACGAGCAAAAAATACAATAAATTATTATGTTATTGTATTTTATGTTTTGTATCATTTTTGTTATTTTATTATTACCTTTAATGCACTAGATTAATTAGTTGTTCATTTATCATTGTGTTTTCATACTAGAACAACTTTATTTTATCATTAAATTATGTTAGAATTTATCATTTTAGAAACTACTAACAAAACACCACAACGAACAAAAAGATCCAATGAACTATACTAAAAACATAATAAAGAGCAGTAATCATATTAGCTTAAAAACATTTAAAAATTAATATCTTATTATATAATAATGTTATACTTGTTTTAAAGATAAAAAAATTCATTCGTTTTTATGGTGTAATTTTAATAAAAATATAGTGTTATATATAAAAGTTATGAACATTTAAAAAAAGTGATAGAACTTAATAAAAATCAACAAAAGTGATCATGCTTAAAATACCCCCTCTAACAAAATTATTCCTTACAGTTTGATCTCAACCATTAACTAAAAAGATGAATTCATTTTAATTTTACTCCTTAGGGGACGTTTGGTATGCAGGAATTCAATGGAATTTAATGGAATTGGAATTTGAATTCCATGAGGTATTGTGTTTGGTTGGTACTAGTTCGTTGGAATTGGAATTTGAATTCCATTCGTAACGTGTTTGGTTGTGAAAGAAATTGGAATTTGAATTAATTCTCTCAAATTCCTTCAAATGAAGGATTTCAAAATCCTTCCACATATTGAAGGATTTCAAATTCCACCGACCCCAACTCCGCCACCGACCTCCACCTACCACCCCGTCGACCGCCAACCGACACTACCAACGACCCTTGCCGACGCCGCCATCGCCATCGACCCCCGCCGCCCCCGACCGCCGCCGTCACCGACCCCCGACTCCCCCGACCGCCGACTCCCCCGACACCCGCCGCCCCCGACCGCCACCGCCCACCTCTTGCGGACGATTGCGACCCGCGACGCCCCCCTACCGCCGCCCGAGGCCGATTACGACCTCCACCGACCGCCACCGCTCCCAATCGTTGTCTCCCCCGACCACCGACTACCGCCTGTTGCCAACCCCAACCGCCGCTGCCGAACCGCGTCGGTTTAGACACTCTCGACGGAGACTGCCGGTTCTCGACGATGGGCATGATCGGTTGATGGTGGTGGCAACGGGCGCGGTTGACGGTCAGGGTCGATTGTTGGCGCTGGCGGCGGCGGCGGCGGCGTTCGGTGGTATGTAGCGACGGTGATCAATGGTAATGGAAGTGGTGGCGGTTTACAATGGGTGATAAATTCCAATTCATTTATTAGTGTTTTGTCACTAAAATTGCATTTGGAATTCAAATTCCTTTTATAGATTCCAATTCCATTGAATTCCAAATCCTTTGGAAACTATTAAATTCCAAATGCAATTCCTTATCATTCCAATTCAAATTCCAATTCCAATTACAATTTCAACAAATTCCGCAAACCAAACGCCCCCTTAAGATTTGACAAATTGAATAATTTTCCTCCAAAAAATTTAAAACATTAATTTACCCGTAAAAATTTTATAAGTTGTTTCAATTTCAGTTAAAATTTTCATTATTTTAGGTTCAAATTGAAACAACTAATGAAACTTTGAACTAAAATTGAAACAACTTATGAAACTTTTAAAGTTAAATTGATGTTCTTAATCTTTTGGAAAAAATGATTATTTTATCAAATCTATAAAAGCAAAACTTAACTTAACTCTAAAAGTATTGATGGTTGAGATTACTTATACTTTGTAATTAGGTCATTGATTTGATAGTCACATAAATGGACGGGACCGTTGTTTCATCAAATGCATTTAATACTGTACGTTGACATGCATGTCAAAGGAAACCACCAATAATTTTTGCTGACATGTTAGATTAGTTGTTAGGATCTATATCTTGTTTACATTTGATATCACACCTACAATTATATCTCACGTGTTGCGGTACATTAGAGCGTCAAAAAATTAACATCTTCCAAACTTTATATTAAAAAATCAAAACTTTTATGTAAATACCACGTTCTAAGTGACCCTTGATAATATTCAAAAACTTATATAAAAACAAAACCGTTAAAATAACATCTAAACTTTGACAAAATAAATAGACGGACATAGACGACTGAACTTTGATAACTTTTTTAATTTTTTATATAAAAAAATAAATCGTTAAAAGCATCCAAAATTTTGTCAAAAAAACAATTTAAAAACTCAAGGCAATTTTAACAATAAAAACATTTTAAAAAAAGGAGAAGAGAGGGAAGAAAAAAAGTTGGCCGTGAGGGTGGGGGAGGGGGCGAGAATTAGGGATCGATCCCAAATGGGTTGTCTCACAAAGTCACATGTACACACTAATCAGCTCCTCTGGACCCTTTTTGCTAATATGCTTGAAACTAAACGTATATAAGGAGAAAGTTATTGTTAATCAAAAAATATATTCAAAGCAATGTATAAGCATGTTGCATTATGTGCTTCACCACATGTATAGTTTATGAACAATAGCAATTGTGTGAGTCATCAAGTGTCACATGTTTATATATATGTGCTTCACCACATGTATAGTTTATGAACAATAGTAATTGTGTGAGTCATCAAGTGTCACATGTTTATATATATAATTATGTAAAAGAATTATATAACTCCTTGATTTGCTGTAAATTATACATACAAAACATATCAAAAACACATCAGTTATTCCTTTGGCTACTACTTTGACTGGGTGTTGAGAATGATATTCTTAGTTGATGTAAATCAACTAGGATCGAATATGATGATTGAATCAGTGGTTATATTGCGGAATGATATAAACACAGATCATTGAATGCTAGAAATACTCATAAATGCTTTGTATTAATGGTGGTGTAAAGTTACAACGAATGCTAGGGTTTTAGCATAAAACAGTAACAAGACACCTCTGAAACATATGACACTCGAATATTCTAATATTCTAGTTGTCTCTATTTATAGGCTGACAAAAGGCCTTTACAAAATGACTAAACTATCCCTGTACTATACATCAGGAAACTAGTCTAAGTATAAAAGTATTCATCATCCGCATTAACTAATGCGGATGTGTTGATCTTCATCAGCATTGGTGTTTGGTCATCAGCACTGAGAAATGCGGATGAACAAACACTTAGTTGCATTTGATGCTGAACATCCGCATTAGTGAATGCGGATGTACAAATACTTGGCAGCATTGGTTTGGTTGTCCGCATTTGTTAATGCGGAAGAACAAATACTTGTCAGCATTTGTTCCATGGTCAACCGCATGAACAAATGCGGATAGCCGACACTTAGTCTTCTATTGAGCAGATTCTTAATCCGCATTACTTTTTGGACTTGGGGGAGAATTCCAGCAGAGCAACCATCAACCACCACTTGAATTGGCATGTATGATCCTTTCAGGGTCCAACAATACTCCCCCTAAGGATTATACAGCCTAGGTACTTCAAGGGTTTGATGGTGGATGAGGTTATGAGGATTCTGTTGGGTCTTGAGCAGCAGGAGGAGCAGCGGTTGGTTCTGCCTGAGAAGGATCCAAAATAGCCTTTATCATGTTGACAAAGTCATTAGCATCTGACATCTTGTCTCTGTTCAGCACATGGATCTTCATCTGACTCATTGTGTAGATGGCTTCAATAGGCAGCTTCTTTAAAGAAATGGGTTCCATATGGACACTGTGGACAACCCATCCCTATGAATCAAGAGAGCTCCTTCCACATCAACCTCCAGCTTCACAATGTTTCCCAACTGCAAAGGAGTCTTTTTCTTCTTTCTTTTCTCTCTTTTTGCATTGATTCGATCATAGGCCATCTTCAAGATCTTGATGCATTCAAGGAAGAAGAGCATATCAGCCTCTCCAAGTTTATTGTTGATTTCCTTGAAGTGCCTGGTGTAGATTTAATGAATGTAGGATTCATCAAGTAAGCTCACTTCATATCCACTGAATAAACGAATTTTAGCACCCTCCTTTCCTCCCCATCTTCTTTCAATCACCAACTCATAAGTCTTCTCATCATAGAAAACATTAGAGATTGGCTTTGTGGTGTGAGTACCTGCTACCATTTTCCTTTTCAGAGACTCTGTAGGCTTCACCTTCAGCTCAGGGAACACTACATCTTCAGCCTCTTTTATCTTCTTCTTCTTCTCTAGAGGGTTTTGAAAGGATCTGTCTTTTCTCATACAAATGGCTTTCAATGATTTGAAGTTGTTAGTCCTTTTAAATATCTTCAGAATATCTTCAAACTCATACCCTCTGAACATAGGTTTATGGTTGATCAATTCCAGATTAGCTAGTTCCTTCAAGTCATGTATCTGCAAGGAATTCACCAGAGCAGAGTACTCTGTGAAGAACTGAACCAACCCTAAGATTCTTTTGATCATAAACATATTCCAATCACTATCATACTTCCAGCAATAATTTTCACATCTACTTTGCCCTGGGGAGTAGATACACCCTTAATCATCTCTATAGTGGTAAGCCCTTCTTGTAGCTTCATCTGAGAAGGCTCAGCAAATCACTCAGGATTTCTATGAAGTATGGGTGCCAAAGAATCATGATCTTCATGGGTGAGTTGGATGTCTTGGGCTAAGACCCTAGATCTTGGTTTCTTGCTCACTATCTCTTTTTCAAGCTTCTTTAATATTTCTTTCTTTTCATTGATTAATCTCAGCATTGCAGCCCTTAGTGAGTTTGTTTTCATATTACCAAGCTTTCTCTTTGTGTAGCCTTGCTTAGAGAGATAATCCTTCATCTCCCTATCAGTCATGTTATAGAGATCCGAATACAATGATTGAGGAGCTTCAGTCTTTTTGGATTTTAAGATTGAGGGAGATACAGGTGACTTGGCTGCTTGTGCCTCTTCATACTCAGTCACAAAAGTAGGATCCAACAACTTGTTTAGTTTTTCTTTCTCTTCAGCCATTCCCTCATAGGTCATTCCGAACACTTCATTAGCATCATAACCGTGATTGATCAGAAACATTGCTTTTACCATCAGATCATCGGTTTGAGCTTTCCATCTCTTGCACTGAAGTTTCAGCCTTCACAGGACTTTCTTTTGCTATTGGTTCATCAACCACATATCCTCCTTCAATTTCTCCTTCCTCCAGGTCTACAAACTCAGCCCTTTTCTTCAGTTGTTCCTCAACCTTTTCATGTTCTTCAATAAATTCAGCAATGGCTGCTAGGCTTCGAGGATCATCTTTTTGCTTCTTTTTGACAGGTTCTTCTTCCTCAATGGGTCTTTTGCATTTGGCTTTTTCTGCTAAATACTTCCTCCTTCGGGTATATGTTTGCATACTAGAACCAGAAGAGGATTCTGATATTTTAGCTTCTTTACTTTCTGTTTCATCAGCTTTGTTTTCAGATTCAGCTTATTCTCTTTCTTTGTTCTTTACAGCTATTTCTTCTTGTTTCCGTTGTTCTTCACAAAGTCTTCTAATAACTTCCTTTTGTTCATCAGACAGAGTAATAACTGGTACAATCTGCAATCTCAACTCCGTTTCCAAAGGCACAGGAGATTGAGGGATTACCACTATGGGTTCAGTAGTTTGATGTTGATCTTTCATGAAATCCCAGAATTCATCATCAATTATGAATTCCTCTGATGAGTAGATATCTAGTTCTTTAATCATGTCTCTGAATTCTGATTCTTCATCTTGGGATTCTTCAGATTGTTTGCTTGTGTACATCACCATAGCTAAGCTTTGTTCTTTATGTTTAGTTCCACTGGATTCACCCTCTTTCACAGATTCAGTGGTTTTCAACTTCTTAGCTGGTGGAGAGTCATTATAATTGTAAGAACTTTCATCATCCACATTCTTATCACTATCACCTTTCTTCTCCCCTTCATCTTTATCATCCTTATCTTTTTTTTCTTTCTCCAATTCTTGTTTAATCATGATCAGTAATTCCAACTCAGAAACCCTCTTGTCCTAAGTTTCTATCTATTTTTGCAGATCAATGATTATATCAGTTTGTTGCTCCAACAGGCCTTCTTGTTCTTCCATAGCTATAGATTGGATGGTTAAGGAGTCTACATGTCCACTAACTTCATCCCTTGAATGTTATAGAGCAGCCTTCAATTCCTTGATCTCATTGTCTTTTTCTTTCTTTTCTGCTTCATATTTCTCCTTGAGATCTTTAATTTCCTTCTTTTTTTCATCTAACTCCTGAAGTCTGTCTTTGATAATACCAGATCTTCTATCTAGAAGTTTTTCCATTCTTGCTACCTTCTATAATAGTTCTGAGATCATTTCATCCTTTTCATCAGGAGCTGATTTGGAATCCTCTGAAGGGCTGGTAGATTCACCAAACTCAACAGGTTCTGTAGTAGTAGGAGATGATGGAACATGGGAAATATGGGTTGAGATAATGGGAGATCTATGAGGTGATGAAATGGGTGATATGTGTGGTGATGGAATGGGAGATATGTGTGGTGATGGAATGGGTGATGGTATAAAAGGTGATGCAATCTCCGCTTCTTGAACAGAAGGCCCAGTGTGAAGATCACCACCTACATCCTTATGTGGTGACACTGGCCTTTGTCCTTCCTCAGCCATGCCAGCATGCTCATCAACATTATGTTGATCAGGAGCAGCTTGTTGTTCTTCTTCTTGATTTTGCTCATCAACAGGAGCTTCTTCATGTTGGTTAATCTGCTGTAACATCCAAGGTAGCAGAGGAAAGAAAATTCCACTATAGAAGTTCCTTGGATCTCTTTTTTTGATGTACTTGTAGGACTTTGCATTATAGTGAGGAATGTCCATCACTGGTCCTTCAGGCACAATCTGAGGAAATGCCTCATTGATCAGACATTGTAAAAACCTTGGATACATCAGAAACATATGCCTCCTCCCCTCTTGAACGTTGGATACCAGGCCATTGAATACATAGGCTGACATATTGAATGGCCTGTTTGTGCATAAAGCACAGATAGCAGATGAAGTAGTCACAGGGATATCATTTGATCATGTCTTCCTCTTTGATAAACAATGTTGGAATATATAAATGAGAAACCTCCATTGTAAATCAACCAGTCCTTTGACTATTTGTTTGCCTTCATAGCCTCCTTCATACCCAATGTTGGCAAAGAAGGTCATGATCTCATCATCTACAAGTTCCATGGGTGAGTTTGCATCATCACCGAACTGTAGACACTGTCTCACAATTTGTTCAGTGATGGATAATGAATGATCATCAGTGATTCTTCGGGTCAATGTTCTAACACCATTTACTTTAGCAACTACAGCTGTGGTCCAGAAAGACCTTTTGAAGTTTTCATAAATGAAAGGTCTGACAATGATAGCATGAGCAACTCTAGTAGTAGAGATGAATCTGATCATATCTCTAAGTCCTTCAGCCTCGGGTACATCAAGGTCAAGATAACCACTGACATTGTGGAGCTTGCTCCACGTGAGATTAGCCATTGTACCCTGCATTAGATGCATATGAATTAGAACTTTGAACAATGATTATCAGATTATAAAGTAAACATCATGTTGAATTTCTCAGTTTGACTTTGGTTGGTCAAAATTGAGAAATCATATGTACTGTTCCATAGGAATTTGACCTAACTTGATTTTATCAATCTATGACCATTTTCTTTTGTTTTTCATGTTTGTTGAGATGATCTTTTCTGATTTTAACATCTTTTAACACTTAAATTAAGTTTTTATTTCAACATTGTCGATTCTTTTTGTACCCTGTTCATGCGATGAACCAAGGTTTTTGCAAATCACTTGTTTGTTGTTATATTCATAACCATGAGGTTCATTGCACTCGAAAATGTTGATCATTTCATGGATTGAGTTTGATTTTGATGATTATTGTTAACCTAGGGTTCTAAGTGCATCGTATGTCCGTCGAAGTGGGTCATGAGGATTTCAAATAATCACCTTAGTTCGATACTACTGTGGTTAAGAATCGAAATCAAGGTGAAATTTGATGTATGAACTTGAGAATCACAGGTATGTGATGATAATGATGATGATGATGGATGAAGAATAGTGATGAACGCTCGTCGCACTATAAGTCTCTCAAATTTGAAGAGTATTAAATGACCTTTTGAAGTTGGTTTAAATAGTCAATTTAATTGCTTTTACAAATGTTACAAGTTTTCACACAAATGCGGTTGATTTTTGATTTTCACTGTAGCAAATGTGGTAATGAGTTGTTCATCAGCATTTGTTTATTGTTAAAAATGCGGAAGTGCAAACACTTACATCATTCGTGTACTGTGACAAATGCGGATGTTTTAATACATAGCCAGCATTTGTACACTACAGCAAATGCGATAGAACAAAGTTTATCAACAGTTTTGTACTGTATCAAATGCGATATAACATAGTTTATCAACATTTGTGTACTGTAACAAATGCGATAGCATAAAGTGTATCAGTATTTGTGTATTGTAGCAAATGCGATAGAACAACTTGTTCACATTTACTTCAACAAATGCGGTAGAACTAAGAGTTTATCTGCATTTCTTGACTTTCAAACATCATCATGACAGAAGAGATTAAGCACATTTTATTTATTTTGATACACATACAATAACCTTTCCGTATTGATGTCAACCATATTTAGGAAATGCGTCAAAACAAAAAGTTATCCACATAAAGAAATGCGGTTGAACAACATTGTCCGCATAAGTTTTCAACACTTTAAAATTTGTATGTGCATTTTTGTTTGAAGCAAATGCGGTAGAATTAACCTGTCCGCATTAGTTTCACTTGGTTTTTTCAATGAATTAAGCCAGTTACCCGCTTAGTTATATGCCTGGGTTACATTCACCCGCGTTAACCAATGTGCTTACCCGCATTAATTTTTGAACTTAATCAAAATTAATGTTTCTGCGGAGTGAACTCTTTTCTGTTTTTCTGCTGATTCATTGACTGTTATGAAGAACCGTCTTTGCTTTTGACTTGAATCTTTTGAAGTTTTGACTATTGATGGGATTGTCAATTTTTGCTTGGATTGACTTGTATATCAGATGTGATACAGTGATCTTGGACTTTTATGCTTCCAGATATCTGCATAGACTGAGATACTATAGTATAACTTCTACCCAACACAGTTAATTTCTTTTTGATTTTGTAATGATATTGTTAAAAAAAAAGAAATACCTGTACAAGCTAATCAAAATTTTAAATTACTCCCCCTAAAGTTTATATCCATATGAGATAGGAACATTAAGGATTTAAAACTTTTGAAAATGAGATATTTTTGTAATGATTTTGTTTTCTTTTCTGTTCATGAAGAGGAAGTATACTTTTCTTGGGATCATATCAATCTTACAGTACACAAGTGCAAACTTTTGTTAGTAAAATAGACATGGTTATGAGCTTATTGATTGAAGGTATGTTTGTCCTTTTAAACTCATGCTTGGTTAATATTGTGATGCATGTGATATTTATCATGTTTTTGATTAATTTGAGTATTCAACATATACCCCACACTCAAAAGCATGGCATTGATCAACCACCCGCATGACATGCATTGTAGAACTTTTTCACAACTTACATGACCAAGTCATTTACAGTATGAGATCCCATTTTCACTGATCCTTATTAGGATTCTTTTACTTTGATCCTTGTATTAGTTTGATCCACATTGGGATTCTTTTTCACTTCACTTTGGAAGGTGATCCATGATGGAATTCTTTTTGTTCATTCACAAGAGTTGTAATATTTTGTTAATTCATCCAAGGTGGATGTGTTCCACATTGGGATTCTTTTTGGATCATGACATCAGCACTATGTGCTTGTTTCTTTAGATCTTTGCTCAGCAAAACAGAGAAGAAACTGATGTAGGTGAAAGAGATTCATACGGCATCATTACCTGGTGTGTTTAGGTTACTACACACACATACACTTGGATAAGCCAATACGTACCAATACTCTAAGATGAGTGCTTCACAGTTGAATATGGATTTTAGTTCATCACAGCATGTATCTTCTTTTCCAAGTTGAGTCTACCCGCATATCAGATAAGTTATGTCAGTCTTTTGAAATTTTAAGATAAGCACAGTGAATGATATAGTGACTGTAATTATATCATTTTCCAATTGAAGTATATATCATATTCTTTAACAAAATGACTTTTTTTTGTGATTTTCTGTAACTTTTTAAATGTTTTTGATGTTTTGGGTTTTTATTATTCAAAGTTAATCATGCCAATTGATTAAACTAGTAATTCAAACCGAGTAGGTTCAAATGCCTTGGTAGATAAATCAGCCAATTGATTATCAGTGTGAACTTGAATCAATTTGATTAACCCTTTTTCAGCACAATCTCTCAAAAAGGATATCTGATTTCAATATGTTTTGTTTTTAAGTGTTGAACAGGATTATTTGTGATAAACATTGCTGCTGTGTTGTCAATATGAATTGGAGTGTGCAAGAAGTTAAAACCATAGTCAAGCATCTGGTTTTGAATCCAGAGAACTTGAGAGCAACAGGCTGATGCTGCTATATACTCAGCTTCTGCTGTTGAAACAGACACGTTTGTCTGCTTCTTGCACTGCCAGGAGACCAGTCTGGGACCAAGAAATTAACAACCGCCAGAAGTGGATTTCCTATTGAAGTTGCATCCCCCGTAGTCGCTGTCGGTGTAGGCATAGAGATTGAAGTCTCCTTCCTTGGGATACCATAATCCGAGAGCAGGTTTACCCTTAAGATATCTGAATATCCTCTTGACAGCATTAACATGAGATTCCTTGGGATCACTTGATATCTGGCACACACACAAACACCAAACATAATGTCAGGCCTACTAGCTGTTAGATATATAAGTTAGCCTATCATAGATCGATAGTGAGTCTGATCTACTGATTTGCCTTCAGGATCTGGACCGATCTTCAGTTTAGTATCAACAGGAGTTCTGATGGACTGATAATCAGCAAAGTGAAATTTCTTTAACATTGTTTCCACTTATTTTGATTGATTGATGAAGATTCCATCTGCTGTTTGTTGGACTTGCACTCCTAAGAAGAATGTGAGTTCCCCCATAGCACTCATTTGGAATTTAGAATGCATAAGGTCTTCAAAATCCTTGCAGAGAAGCTTGTTTATAGAGCCAAACATGATATCATCCACATAAATCTGGACCAGCAACATGTCTTTTCCTTTTCTTTTTCTGAAGAGAGTCTGATCAATCTTTCCTCTTTCATACCCATGTTCAAGCAGAAACGATGATAGAGTCTCATACCACTTCCGAGGGGCTTGATGAAGACCATACAAGGCTTTGTCCAGCTTGTACACCCTGTGTGGGAAATCTGGGTCTTCAAAGCCTGGTGGTTGACTCACGTAGACTTCTTCAGCAATCTTTCCATACAGTAAAGCACACTTTACATCCATTTGATAAACAGTGAATTTCATGGATGCTGAGTATGCAAGAAAGAGTCTTATGGCTTTTAATCGGGCAACAGGAGCAAACACTTCATCATAATCAATTCCTTCTTCTTGTGTATATCCCTGTGCCACCAATCTTGATTTATTTCTGATGACAATTCCCCGATCATCAGTTTTGTTCCTGTATAGCCACCTAGTACCGATAGGGTATTGTCCTTCGGGAAGATCTACCAGTTGCCATACTTCTTGTTTCTTGAATTGTAGCAACTCTTCCTGCATTGCCTCAATCCATTTATTGTCTTGAAGAGCCTCTTTGATATTTTTGGGTACTGTTTGACACAGAAAGCAAGAGAACAAACAGATATTTGCAATGCTTGACTTGCTTCTAGTCACCCCGTTCATTATGTTCACAAATGATGCTTTCCACGGGATGATTCTTATGTATTCTGGTGGTTGGTATTGAGTCACTAGCAATGGATACATCAAGATTGGAGACATTCAGATCATTTTGGTGAGAGGCACCTTTATCTTGTGATGTAGGAGAGTTGTGAAAGTAATCAAAGTCTTTTACAGTTCCTGTTTCAGCATCAGCAACACTTTGATGACTTTCATCATTTGAAGTTCTCTCAGTTTCAACAGGTAGTATAGCTGGATCTTGGTTTCTACTTCAGTGGATGGTTCTTCTGAAGGAGAAGGAAGTGTACTAGGACTAGCCTCAGTTGAAACACTCTCATTTTGAGATGATTGTCTGACAGGATCAGCTTGTAGTGGAACATCTTCATTCAGTTGCTCAGTAGAGGTAGGAGGAATCATTGGGAAATCATTTCTTCTTTCTACTGATGCAGAAGATTCAGCTGATTGTAGGTTTCCTACAGCAGACAAGTGGAATTTATCAAATGATCTCGTAAAGAAGTCAATATCAAACAGCCAGTCAGGACCATTTATTGATTTGGGAAAAGAATGCTCATTGAATTGAACAATGGTTGATTCATCAATAATGTTTAATCAAGGATTAAACACTCTATAAGCCTTTGAGACAGAGGAATATCCTACAAAAAATCCTTCGTCAGACTTTGGAGAAAACTTTCCCACATGGTCTCGGGTGTTTAATATTGATACAGGACTACCAAATGACTTAAAAAAATCCAATGAATGGTTTTCTGTGAAAGAGAAGTTCATAAGGAGTCTTGTTGCTTTCTTTTACAATTAAAGTTCTGTTTTGTACAAAGCACGATGTGTTAACTGCTTCTGCCCAAAAGGTAATTGGCAGTTTAGCATCGGTTAGCATAGTTCGTGCTGCTTCAATTAGTGTTCTATTTCGCATTTCAGCTACCCTATTTTCTTGAGGAGTTCTAGCTGCACTGAATTGAAGAGCAATGCCTTTGGTTGCACAAAAATAACTCATATCTTCATTTTTAAATTCAGTCCCATTATCACTTCTAATTGATTTGACTTTATGATCAATTTGATTTTCAATTTTAGTGATGAAATCTTTTATTAATTGGGACTCTTCGTTTTTATGAAGTAAGAAGAAGATCCATGTAAATCTGGAAAAGTCATCTATGATCACCAAACAATATTGTTTCTTTCCAATGCTCATAACATGAGTTGGTCCGAAAAGATCCATATGAAGTAACTTTAATGGAGAATTGTTTGTGTTCACAAGTTTTGGCTTGTGAGAAGACTTATGTTGTTTCCTTTTGAGACACGCTGAACAGTGGTCAATAAAGTAAAATTCTTTTTGAGGTAAACCAATTACATGGTTTCCCTTGACCAATCTATTCATGTTTTTGAAATTTGTGTGTCCCAGACGTCTATGCCAAAGCTGTGACTCATCAAAAGATGCTTTTGACAGAAGACATGTCTCTTCTTTTGGTACAGCAGAATTGAGGTTTAAAACATATGTATTATTCTTCCTCGGGGTCTTCAAGACAACCCATTCTTTAGGAATTTGAAATCCTGGTTTCAGAATGTAACAATGAGTGTCAGTAAAGTGAGTGGAATATTTCTTGTCGCGGATCTTAGACATGCTGAGCAGATTGAAGTTCAATTGTTTACAGTAGTTCACTCTATCAAAACTCAACATCCCATTTGTCACAGATCCTTCACCAGTGATTCTGCCACCTTGTGAATCTCCACCAAATGCCACAGTAGTTCCTTGAATATGCTTGAAATCATGAAGGAGGGAACTGTCTCCAGTCATGTGTCGGGAGCATCCACTGTCCACATACCATAGGCTATTGGTCCTGTATGGACGACCCTAGGATGGCATAGGAGTTGGGCCATCATTTATGTGAGCCATAAGAGCATGATTTTGAAATTAAGGCTTCACTTCCTCAGCATACAGGCTCCAATCACATACTCCATCTTGTCTGATGACAGGAGCATTAGAAGTAGGTTGGCTGCTTCCATGGGATTGATTGGTCAGTTGTGGCTGACTTTGGTATGGTTGTTGATGTTGGCTTTGATGATGATATGATTGGCCCTAAGAACTCCTCTGATAGCTGTTGTTGTTTCTTCTTGGAGCATTGCATTCTCTTGAGAAGTGGCCGGTCATACCACAGTTGAGGCATTTGACTTTGGATTTGTCATATCCAAGTTTGGTATTCTCATTCAGACTTAGCTTCCTACCCTTCCTAAAAAACTTTTTAGCCCTCATGGCTATCATAGCCATCTGCCACTATAGATCCATTTCTTCTACATCATCAGGATCCATTTCTTCTAGGTCTTATTGGATTAAATGAGCAGAAGTGAGTCTTCCTCCCAAGTAAGCTTCAAAACTTGCAACAAAGGCATTGTAGGTAGCCTTTTGCTCTTTAGATCTCTGGTCTTCAGGCATACTTGAGGGAGTGGTAGTAAATCCAGTTGATTGAGATGAGGTTGGTGGCTTGTTGGTTGATGGAGCAGTAATAAATCCAGTTGATTTTACTTGATCTCTGGATGAGAGGAAATCATCTTCTTCAATAATGAATGCATTTTCCACAGAATGATTTTCTAATGGAAATTTGTATGCCTCAATGACTTGTGGTCCACCAAGGTTTCTGCTCCTTTCATCAAGTTCAAAAGCTTCAATTTTTGCAATCATTATATCCAGAGTGGTGCTTTCCAGATCAAGTGTGTTTTTCAGCATGGTTACATTTTGTTTCCAACTCTCAGGAAGACTGTGCAACATTTTCTTGTTCTGCTCCTTTTTTTATATGTGACCCCCATAATCTCAAGATCATTGACCAGCTGCACAAACCTATGCAGTTGTTTTGAGATTGGCTCCTCTTTGGACTGATGGAAGGTTTCATATTGATTGACCAGCTTGTCTTTGTTGATTTCAGCCACTTCACTGCTACCTTAACACATGATGAGCAGTGCATCCCACACAGCCTTTGTTGTTCCATATTTCTCAAGTCTTTTGAGTACATCCATTTTCAAAGCTTGTGTGAGAATGGAGTATGCTTTGAGGTCAATCTTTATCTTCTTATACTCATCATCATCAAGAGTTAGATCTTCAATGGGTATTCTTGATGTTTTGTATAAAGCAGCTTGATCAGCAGAGAGTGACACAGGGATGTAAGGTCCTTTACATATATAAATCCAATAATCCGGATCTACACGTGTGATGTAATTTATAAACCTGATTTTCCATTGCTTAAACTCATATTTGTGTTTAAGCATAGGAGGTTTAAAAACATGACCAAGTTCAGAAAAGTTAAGTGAATCCATTGTAATAAACTTGTTTTAGATTGTTGGAATAAGAATTAGATTGATTTTGTAAGTCCAAGTGGTCCAAACAGTCTACTCTTTGAAGGATTTAACAGATCTGATGAATAGTAACAGTTATTTTGTTAAGACAACCTACTTTAACTATTCTGTTAGCTTTAATGTTTGAAGATTATGACATTGATGATAAAGTTGTTCTGATTTTCGGGTAGAATGAGCTGTTCGAAGATATGTTGTTGGTTCAGTACAGATGAACAGTGAATCAGTCAATGTTTCAGGAGGATTTCAGCATGAATACGTGTTAGAAGTTGAAGAACTCACTAACAGTAACTCAATCACCAGTTCAATCGAATTTTGCTCAGATATGGGCAGATTTGAGATGAATCCAAGAGCCAAAGCTCTGATACCAATTGACTGGGTGTTTAGAATGATATTCTCTGTTGATGTGAATCAACTAGGATCGAATATGATGATTGAATCAGTGGTTATATTGCGGAATGATATAAACATAGATCATTGAATGCTAGAAATACTCATAAATGCTTTGTATTAATGGTGGTGTAAAGTTACAATGAATGCTTGGGTTTTAGCATGAAACAGTAACAAGACACCTCTGAAACATATGACACTCGAACATTCTAATATTCTAGTTGTCTCTATTTATAGGCTGACAAAAGGCCTTTACAAAATGACTAAACTATCCCTATACTATACATCAGGAAACTAGTCTAAGTACAAAAGTGTTCATCAGCATTTTCTTCTGTTCATCCGCATTAACTAATGCGGATGTGTTGATATTCATCAGCATTGGTGTTTGGTCATCAGCATTGAGAAATACGAATGAACAAACACTTAGTCACATTTGATGCTGAACATCCGCATTAGTGAATGCTGATGTACAAATACTTGGCAGCATTGGTTCGGCTGTCCGCATTTGTTAATGCTGAAGAACAAATACTTGTCAGCATTTGTTCCATGGTCATCCGCATGAACAAATGCGGATAGCTGACACTTAGTCTTCTATTGAGCAGATTCTTCATCCGCATTACTTCTTGGACTTGGGGGAGAATTCCAGAAAAGCGACCATCAACCACCACTTGAATTGGCATGTATGATCCTTTCAGGGTCCAACATACTTAAAATGACGAAAATAAAATTAAAATCATTAAATTGTGTTTTTAGGTTTCAAAAGACAAGATGGACAGAAGGAGCATAATTAAGAATAAATTAAAGCAAATCGAGCTTCGGAGTCAAAGCATGGGGTCGTGCCTTATTAAGCACATCCCATGCCCAGCTTGAAACATACACCTGTGCTAAAATTAGCACACCCCCGTGTTTGGTAGGTTGACAAGACAAAAGTACTGCCCTTGAAGTATGAGCACGGGGGTGTGCCTCACCAAGAACACGGGTCCGTGCCCGACCATTTCTACACATATGAGCCGACCAACTTTCGTCAGCAATGTACTAGCATGGGCCGTGGTTAAACACTCCAGAAAGCCTATAAATAAAAGCTCAATTGCAATATTATGAGATGCTTTTGGAGAGAGGAAACACTACTGAATTCTTTCGGGAATCCGTACTTAAAGACCCTTGGGAGGCTCTAGCGGTGGATTTAATATTTAGAAGAAGCTAGAGATTGTCTAAAGATCATCCATTGCAAATCACTAGTTTGATAATTTCATTTCACTAATGATTGCTTATCTATCGTATATTTTAGTTGTTTTTTTGTTCAAGCTTATTATTAGCTAAACTTTTATTATCATTCTAATTTGATAAAACTTATGTAATTTGTGATGAACTTATGGTGTGTTTATGTTATGTTAATATTATCGTAATCTTGAGTAAACTTTTGATAGATAGCATCTACATTTGATTTGTAATTATGAATGTCATACAAGGTTAAAAAATATATGAACTAACTTTTATTTGTAAAATTGTTCTTCATAATAAATCCATGGCCAATGAACTAGAAATGGTTATAAGAAATCATATCACCTTAACTTTTGATCATTTGCTAGTTTTCTTTTATTAGTTTGAGAAATCTAATGTAATTATTACAATTTTCTATAATTAATGGTATGCTAAAAAGAAACTTGATCAACTCTTTTTTTAACATTAAGTTATGTTTTCAGAAACCGTACGTTAAAAGATTGCACAAGTATTACCTACATCACTACGGGCTCGGTGGTTTGTGTTGTAATTGACTCGATGCAGCTTTCTTTGTCACTACGGAGCTGGTTTACGAAAACACCGCCCTGGCTCACGTTTATAAACATTAACATAACTATTTTAACTTATATCCTTAATAACACCACACCATTCATCATAGTTACATAAGTGTAATCTAAATTAGGATGATAACCTTAATTCCCTATTTTAAACCCAAAACTCTCAAACTTTATTTCTAATTTTATCTTTAATTATTTTTTTAATAAAAACTTGAAATTCGGTTACATCAATGCAACTTATCATTTTCTCAAAACAAAACTCATCCTGATAGTCAATTATAAGGGTTGTTGAGTAGGTTCGGTATGTCCACGGATTGATACTCAGTTCTTACCAACACTATATTAACGCACGACAGGTACACTTTCATTTTGTGTGTTCGGTTAGGAATAAATAATAACATATTAAAACTGAATTTGTGCGAAAAACCTTTATAATTTCAGGAACATGGCACATTCCTGCCTTGTGTTTAACGAAAGGCAAGAAAGGAGGTGTCGTGACAGATTAAACAATCTATTACGAAGGGCTGAAAGGGTGCTTCTGCTAGTTGACAAGGACCCCATAGCATCCGTTGGAAAGTTGGAAGGATATAATGACTTATTAAGCATTTAGTGGAAACACTTGTTTTCACAAAACAGACCATCCATCTATGAACTCACTCTAGAGTTTCTAGCATCTTTCAGGTTGAGCATGAAAAAATATTACCCTTGTGGTGACCAAGCAGTTTCTTTAGACTTGGCGGAAGGGGGTATAAAACATTTGTCACCTTGTTTGGGGTTTATTTGGATATTTACACGGAGTAGGAAGTAGTGGAAGAAGTGATGTCTAGTATGAAGGCGTATCACACATTTCCTAACGATGAAAGCATGGATCCAAACAGTGGTGCAATATGCAATGGATTCTAGGAACAAATCAGAATGAGAAGTTTTAACTCAAGCAAAACCAAAAGTAGCCGGTTATGAGACCCGTTGTTGCGATCATCCAACATCTCCTTAGTCATTCGATAACCACACGTGGTCAAAGCAACGGATTTGTTATTTTAAGAGATTTATTTATCTTATATTGTAAAGTGAATCGTCAATCATGTAATATTGGCTATTTGTGTTGTCACTTATTTGAGAAAAATGTAATTGATGGTGCTCCGACACCAATGTTCAGGGGAAGCTGGACTTTGAATCTCAATGAAAGCTATGGTTGTAGCACGAAAAGAACTGAAGGAGTTATATCGGGACTTATAGATTCAAGTACCTATACAAGTATGTATATGGTCACAAATCTGCCAAATAGGCAGCCGAGATTTATGGACAAAAAGGGATAGATTTGAGATATGATGATACCAAGTAAATTATCATGGACCTCGATACGCCAGCACTACAAGAAGATGTCGAGGCTTCCAGTTCACATGCCGGTGATAATCTGATACTAGATCTTTATGAAGTAATCAGACCACCACCAACCACGCCTGAAGTTCTTTTGAATACGTGCAACAAGTAGTGAACCAAATGCATAATTTTTCAACCAGAGTCGATCAATCAAGCAATGATGTCACCTACATCAGAAGTAGAATGTATCATGATTGGGGGGATATCCCGCCACAAAGCCCATGAAAACCATATCGATTTCGAGGGTTGGGCATAATTGTTTCGTTCCGTTCTATCCTTTTATTTTATGTCATTTTATTTTGTTTTGTGTGTTAAAGATTTTAATGCTTTCAATAAATTGGTAATATTTTAGGTAATCCCGATGATTCTTCTAAGAAATCAAGGCGGCAGTGGGAAACGATCACACGTGTTTAAATCATCATATTTAGGGGAGTTTCTTGTTACCATTCTTTGTTTGTTATGTATCGTTAATCACACTAAGAAAAATATGAATTTTAAGTGAGGGGAAAGATATAATGGGTTACATGCTTGATACTTTGTTAAAAACGGTACAAATCAAAATGTTAAAAGAATCACTTAAACATTAATTTTTATGACAAAAACATCAAAACTTTAAATGGTTTTTCATAAAACAAATTATAAATATATGCTTTTAGGAAATAAATAAGTAAATAAAATAAAACCCAAATGAACTCAAAAAATTATTTTTTAGTGATATCCTCAAAAATAGTGATTTGGTAAAACTAATTAAACTTATAAAATAAAACACTTTTACCCAATTCCATTCGTATTAAAATTTATTTTGAGCCTTTAAACAGCTATGCATTTCTGCATCTTTACTTTCATTCTAAATATAATTGAGATTGAGGGTGTCATATAATACATGTGATTATAACTTGTTTTGGGTATACTTTTCAAGACATTGTTAATATTTCTTGCGTAAAAAAGATTTAAGCATTAGGAAACCCAACCATTCAAGCCTCATTCATTTTCTTTTATCATCCATACCCGAACATTACCCCTAGTTAACCCCATTGAACTTCAACGTTTATTTTTCAATTTCCCAAATCATTAAGCACAAACCAAAACAACATTTAACAAAACCCGTTTTTCAATTAAGACATGTTTATGGCTTTTTAAAAAAAGAATAAAAAGATAAAATAGGCCTTTTACCGGTCAGACCTAAAATAACTAGAACGCATTTCTTTGATTTAATTTACTTTGTTGACTTCACCACATAAAACCTAGACTTGTGTAAACGCTAGAAATTTTCAAACTCATGTTCAATGCAAGAAAGAAATGACGAAAAAAGAAACAAGTTCTGCCATTTTGTAGAATTTCAAAAAGCACCATAAAGAGATGGACGAAAAAATATGAAAGATGCTTGAATTGTGGGAACTAGTCCCACGAAGGAAGATGCAAGATAAACCAATCCGAGTCTTAATATGAATACAAAACTTATCCAATGGGGGTGCGATTAGACTTCACGCCTAACGATCCTTACGAAAGGATAGTCTCGTGTATCTTCTGGTGAAAGATGAAGTGAAGTTTATGAAAAAGAATTACGATTTTAACAATCTAATCTTAAATGAATCCTCGAGTTAGTATATCCCTTCTAGCTTGAAGATATAGGAAACCCTGCTTTCCTTGTAGTTTATGTTATCAAATAAGCTAAGACCATTGTCTTTAACATTTAGTCATTTTTCCAAATAATACATATCCGAGCCTGAGCCTAATTACAACCCACCAAAACCTAATGATCTGTGCAAGTAAATAGCTAAATAGGTGGAGATTTGATCCCTTACCAAACATATGATTTCACACATATTTATAATAAGCAACTAATCATTTAATCATACTTAATCTTGATTATGAATCCATATGTATAGCCGAGTGTGAGCGCACCTCATGAGAAGTGTGTATTTTTACATGTTAATAATCTTTACTAACCAATCTATTACTTATGCTTTAAATGTTCATATTTGGGTAGAATAAGTTTACTCGCGTGTTTCTCGAAAGACATATTTATTGTTTGATTTATTTGGTTTTTGGTGTTATTGTCATTTTAAATGGTTTTATTGAGTACAAACAAAGTTCAATTGTGGGGATGTTTGATGTGCTTTACATTATATATAGAAAACATATCAAAAGCACATCAATTTTCCCTAATTAAACTCTTACTTAAAATGATGAAAAATAATTTAAATTTGTTAAATTATGTTTTCAGACTTTCAAAAGACCAAGATAGACAAAAGGAGCAAAGTTAAGAAGAAATTAAAGAAAACCAAGCTTCGGAGTCCAATCATGGGTTCGTGCCTCATTAATCACGCCCCTATAACACCCGAAAATGACAAAAGTAAAGCAAAAGGAAATAATAATATGACTTAGCAAAGTGAAGGGGCCTAAAATGGACAAAAGGGTGGCGGTTCCTAATGTGGGTATGAAAGGGGTGAGTCGTCCCTCCTCTTACAGCCATGCACCAAAAGCATTCTTCAAGGCTAGAAAGAGAAAGCGCTTACGATTCTAGAGAGAGAAAGTCCAAGAAGTTTGCAAAGGTATGATTTTTATCGAGATTTATCATAGATCTAAGATAGATTTAAGCTTCTAAGTTGATTTTTACGTGATTTCACCAGTAAAGTTTGAATCATTACATATTAATGTGTATAGATCTCTATGTGCTCTCGGGTTTAGGGCTTTTGCTCAAAAGCTTATGAAAGGTGAGTTCTTGATTTCCTCATTTTCATGTTTTGCATTCTTTTAGGGCTAATATGCATACTAATGTTTTCCTCAAATAAAGGTGACATTTTTTATGTAAAATGATTATGAACCATTTGATAAACTATATGAGGTTTTCTCAATAAAGTGACATTTTTATGTAAAATATTATGTTTTAATAGGATCTATGATGTTGTTTCATGCATGATGTATTTTAGCTATGAACCCTAGCTATATGAGGTTTAGAACTATGAATCAGGTTCATGCGCAACCAGATTTTGGTACAGAAACACTAAGGATGAAACCGGGGGTAAGTTTTCTTAGCCGCATTTCCATTACTATTACCCACATTTGTTTCTATTCTCACATTTACTAAGTGTTAGTCACTAGCATTGGGTGACCGCATTTACGTTGTTCAGCCGCATTTGTTCACTGTTACTTGCATTAGGTTACTATTACTCATATTTATACTATAACCTACAATTAACCAAGTATGATCATTTGCATTACATTCCCTTCACCCGCATTGGCTAAGTAAGCCATCCGTATTTCATTATTCACCCGTGTATGGCCAAGTACCAAGTTACCATTACCTGCATAAGTTACTTTTACCCGCATTAGTTTACTGTTACCTACATAAGTTATTGTTACCCCCATAAGTTATTATTACCCACATATTATTATTATTACCTGCGTAAGTTTACTGTTAATCGCATAAGTTTACTTTTACCCACAAAAGTTTACAGTTACCTGCATAAGTTTAATATTACCCGCATTAGTCTAATATTACCCGTAGTAGTCTCCAATTACCCGCATTAATCAACTATTGCCCACATTAAAAGTTACTTTAGTGTATTTTATTAAGAATTCCAACTAAGTGTTGGCTAAAGGTTGTATGTTATGATTTTACTGTATAAATTATTACGGGGCTTATTCTATGTATGTTACTTAATGCTTCATGTAATATGATGATAATGATGGAAAACTATAAGGAATTACTTATAGCAAAGTGAAACATTAAGGAAAGAAAAAATGATAGTGAAACCTAATGAAATGTTACCCGAACCCTAATGATGATGAAAAGCCTTGCAAGCACTATCGATGAACTTTACTTATGTGAGTCAAAAATGAAGGAATGGACCTTTATTCATGAGCATGTTTTGTAACTTGTAGTGTGGGTCAACTTCTAGGGTTAGCTACCACTTTATATATGTACAGGGGTTAGCATTCGTTGTCAACCATATATTTTAGGCTCTTGCATTGTGCAACCTAATTTATGAAAGACAAAAGATAAAGAAAGACAGATAATGATTATGATAAAGGATATTAAGAAAGTCCATTTGACTGTTATGTACGATGAATGTTGTTCATTAAATAAAGTTAATGGTGAATTTTCTATATTATTATAAAAGTAAACTCACTCAGCAACGCTGACTTTGTATACATATAAGTTGGTAGGTAAAAATATTGCTGAGGATGGTATGGGTGATGGAGCTACGTGGTATTTAGAGACTAGCATCCATATGTCTTAAACGGATGTTTTAATTTGAAAAGAGCACAATGAATGTTTCTATTTTAGGTATTGGTTTGAAATCTGACAAACATATTTTAAGGAAGTAATTATTGATTTAAGTTTTTCGCGATGATCTTTTTTGTAAAAAAAGTATGTATTATGATTCTTCTATGATTGACCAACTATGAGGTTTCCCAGAAAGAGGAGTTACACACATGCCTGAAACAAAAACCCATGCTAAAAGTAGCACCCCCTTATGTTTGGTAGTCTGACACGATAAAAGTATCGTCCCTTGATGTAACAAGCATGAAACCGCACCGGATATTGTCCGCTACTTGGGGAGAATACCCCCATCAGGGGTTTAAAATGTGTCAAATAGGGAAAGGCATCCAGCCCCCTATAAAAAGACTTTCGTTCCCCTTCCCAACCGATGTGAATGTTACATCATCGAGCCACTCCGTGCCATTCGGATGGTGGGACAAACCTCACCGGGATGGTGAGAG